>JAUZNJ010045312.1:0-27014 GCA_034780135.1 Jordanella pulchra | reverse complement strand
AAAGGTAAATGTATGCATTTGAAAATATGCTTGAATTACGTAATTTCATGGGAATTGGTAGGATATTTGTTAAGAAAAAAAGATTTTCTAAAGTGGGATTATTTTTTTATTTGATAAATAATTCAAAGAATGACTTAGACATATTTAATTCTTCTATTTGTTCTCACTGTAGTTTATTGTGATTGCACCTTTTGCAAAGATAGAAACTACATTAGTTTGAATTTATTCAAGTTGTATTTCAAATTTTCTTTCAGAAATAGTTTTAGTGTATTTCTTTGTCTTCTCCTTGTAATTCCAAAGTAACATAACCCCCTTAAAAAAATTGGCTACTCAATCTAATTTTAGTTACATCACTAAGTGAAGAAAAACATGTTTTGATAAAAATAATCTACAAGATAGGCAGAACACAACAAAGTTTATACATTTTGTGCATAAGCTTTACAGTTTTTATGTTAGTACTGTGCTAAATGGAGGTATCTATATATTTTCTGTTTATTTTCGTTGTGTAGAAGCTTGATATTTATATATACTTGAGTATAATATATATTAGAGGAGTAATACTTAATTTTGGCCATTCTACTGTCTCTGCTTTTTCCCCCACGGGAGATCCTGTGATTGTAGTGCCGTTCCTTGCCACTGCGGGGCGCTAATCTCTGGCCTTTGTGTTTGTATAAACCGTAGAATCTGTCAGCTTTCAGGAAGTGCTCAAGTTAAGAGGATAACAACCCTGAAGTGAGACGAAAAACATTTTCATCAGTATGTATCACATTCCTCATTCTTGAATTGCCATTGCTATTGTAATGTTGTGCAATTTACAATGAAATAAAAGCCTCATTTAGTCATTTCGGGGGGTTGTTCTACCAAAAACAGTCACTGGAAGTTATTGACAGCTTACAATGTGCTGCGTTTCGCTGTTGTTAACCTAACCAAAGGAGTTCATTGGCTAAGATAGTTAAAAACATAGTTACCGAGTTACTGGCCGAGTTGACCTGCAAATCTTCATAGCCAGACTTGTCGGTTCGTTAATCTAACTTTACCGTTTTAAAGCTTTGAGCTTCACGTTTGGACTCAGTCTACTTTAAGTTTTAGGTTCAAACGTGTTTTTACTTATTTATCCTGATTATGTTTCTGCAACGATCCCCGGTGTATTTGCTGATTTATGCTTTAACTTTAATCTGACACGCGGGTTTGCCCAGAGATGTGCAGTTAAGTTTGCAAAAATGTTAAAATGCATTTCCATAGTTCTGTTCATATATTGAGCTAAAGAAGTAGAAACCAGTAGTCTTTCTGTGACGGGCTTCTTTGCTTCATTATCTGTTCTGTGTTGATTTAAAGGTCATTTGTAGGTGCCTTGGAGTAACTGATCGACTCATAGGTCAGATGGTAAAAACAGGCCGAAAGAGCAGCCTAGTTAAAAAAATAATAATTAATTAGTCAGTAAGGGAAAAGTCTTTGACACCTGAAGAGTTCTTGATCGAGATCAACTTCAAAGTACCCAAGTAAACTTTAAAGCTCTAAACAAATTAGGAATAATTAAATTAATTTACAGTTTGGCAGAAAATCCAGATAACAAGCCTGAAGATCCATCTTAGCATCGTCTTTGTATTTTATTATGTTAACATTATGAAAATGGTTCATTTGTTTGAGTTTAAGAGCTTTTTGGTTCCAAGATCCATCTTAAAACACCCAACAACTACCCTCTGGGAACTGACAGACACGGGACTGAAAAAATAAATGGAAAAAGCTGCTAAAGAACCGTTAAAAACTCCAGACATATTTTCTAAAGGAATAAATATCTTGTAGATTTTTTAGTTGTTCTATGGGAACCAGACTCAGAAACCATAATCAAACCTCTCATCATTTCCTCCAGGTTCCTTGGCTGTTTTTAATTTCCTGTAAACCTTCCCTAAATCTACTGCTGTGAAACAAATTCTTTTCTCTCTCGTCAGATAATGGCTGAGCCCAGAATACCTTCCATCGATGGAAAATTGGCTGAAGAGTTCGCTGTTCCTTCCCATGTGGAGGAGGTCAAGGAGAAGATGGCCACGTTCGCCACTCACCATGCCGAAGCAGGTCGCAGGGTAGTCCTCATCACGTCAGGAGGCACCAAAGTCCCCTTGGAGTCACGCACCGTCCGTTTCCTGGATAACTTCAGCAGCGGCAGGCGAGGAGCTTCCTCGGCTGAATACTTCATAGACTCGGGCTACGCCGTCATTTTCCTGCACAGGCACCGCTCACTCTACCCCTACGCACGCATGTTTCTAACCATCAACATGCTGGATGCCCTGCAGTTCAGGGGAGAAGGAAGCGGTGAGGTAGTGGTGGACCAGCAGGTGCTCCCAGACATTGGCAGAGTACTAAAGAGGTACAATGAAGTGAAGGACGGAGGACTTCTTCTTCCCATCGAATTCAACACCCTATCAGAGTATCTGCATTTACTGAAAGCAGCGGCACAGGCGCTCAGCACTATAGGTAATAAGCATTCATACATCCTTCAGCTGTCCTGCAGAAGGTGGAAAAAAAGAAACATCAAATACATTATTCTTTTTGTTAAGCAGTGAAATCTCAGGCATAAAATCCTGCATGTCTGAACATTTAAATCATTGCTCTGACTGTAGATGTATGTTTTCTTGTAGACATATTCCATCTAACATTAAAAGAACATTATTATTTGTTGCATGTTTTGGGAAAAGTAAAATGGCTTCTGTTTTGGTTTATTCTTACCCAGAGATCCAGTTTTATTAGCTAAAAAAAAAGAGAATTTCTAATAACATGAAATATAAAGGCCTTCAGAAATATTAAAATTAAAGTTTTGTTTTTATTTTTTATTGTCTGATTTCTATTTAAATGTTGGGAGAACTTGTATAAAAAGGGCTTGCCCTAATTGGTATTTTCCTAATTAAAGAACTCTAATTAAATAAGTTTTCCAGTGTAAAATCAAGCCGCTGCGGTAAAGGATTCATTTTTTTTTTTCCGTGTCTGTAAGAGGTGTGCATGTTACAGCTGTTTGTATCTATTTAAACCCTGTTGACAAATTTCCACCCTTCCTCAGGATCAAAGGCCATGTTTTATCTGGCTGCAGCTGTGTCTGATTTCTACATACCGGCCTCAGAGATGCCTGAACACAAAATCCAGTCTTCCAATGGGCCTCTTCAGGTAAGAAGAAAAAAAAAAGGAGTAAAGTTCTCAGTAATGTTCACTGTTAGATGCATGGATGGATGCTGTAGAATTGATATATAGTGCCTCCATTTGGAAATGTTAGGGCTATTGTAGATAAATGGAAAAAAAAAATGGCCACATGCCAAAAAATGAAGAAAAAAAATCAGGTTTGCAAGAGAAAAAAATATGGAAAAAGAAAAAAACAAACTCAACCTTTTTGGATTAAAGTTATACATTTTCCAAATTAAGATATTCTCTCCTTGTGATCAAGAAATGTTAACAAAAGAAAATCCAGTTTGATGAAGGTAGATTATAAGATTGCCAGAAGTCCTTAAAGCTTTAACTGCTACATTTAGGAGATAAATATCTGGGTATTTATTTATTTCTTAATGCAAGCAGTAAATTTGGGACATTATTCTGAGCATCTCGTAGTTTGGACTCAATGCAGCCACACTGTTTGTTCTTCTGCACATCTGTGCTTCCCACCCTGACCTCAGTAACTTCTTGTTGCCTAGCAACCTCCACAGAATTAAGCCTTTAAAAAGAACTTGGGTTCAATTTTAAGGTTTCCACCTGTCCTATATTTAGATCAGAAGAATGAGCCTGATTAGTTTAAGATTTGAGTCAAATGTTTACCAAATCATTTCACAGAAGAAAAGGCAAAAAAATAAAAAATAATTAATCGTGGATGTGGATTCAAGGAGTTCACAACCTGAGCTGTAATCCTTGGTGAACTGCACCCGATGTCCCTCTATCACAGGCAAGCATTAAAATATCAATTTCAAAATTAGACTTTCCCGCAAAATATTAAAGGGATATTTTCCTCTCCACTGTCGCAGCATGCATGCTTATTGTGAGGCGCAATGAATTTTATTTAGTATAGTATAACAAATCATTGCAATCAGCTTGGTCTCCTTGGATAAACACTTAACCATATTCATGGTTCATTTTAACCTTAAACTGATTTTCTCAGTGAGAAATGAAATATTGACATCAATGAGGAATGACTGCAGGAACCACACCAAGAGACAAAAAACATTAAACGGTTAAAGATAGAAATGGGCAAAAGTTGAATTTTCCCAGGAGCTAAAAAAAAAAAAAAAAAAACCCAACATACTTCCTGTGCTTATAAACTTGTCTTGCAGCAGTCCAATAAAAATCCTTTGTCAAATGCTTTTTAATAACAGTTGTTAAATATCAAATTCAGCTTATTAAATACAACCTTAAATTAATAAAACAAGACTGCTGAGCAGCTTTGCAGCTTTTCCCTCCTTAGGAAGGGTTTGCAACTAAAAGTCTGTTAGATGTTGACTACGGATCCAAATGGAAAGTTGAGTGGAAGGAAAAAGGAACAAAAACTGGAATCTACATACAACCCTTCATCCAGACGCATTGAGAACAACTGTTGTCTCATATGTATGATTCTCCCCCCCCCCCTTCAGCTCAGCATGAAGATGGTTCCTAAGATCCTGTCGCCCCTCGTTAAGGACTGGGCGCCTCAAGCTTTCGTCACATCCTTCAAGCTGGAGACGGATTCAAGCATCCTGCTCGACAGGGCCCGGCGAGCCCTGGACACTTACAGGCACCAGGCGGTGGTCGCCAACGTGCTGGACTCCCGGCGGGGTTACGTGGTGGTCGTGACCCCAAAGACCCAGGCTGAGCTGGTCCTCAGCGAGGACGACGTGAAGAAGGATGTGGAGATAGAAGAGAGGATTGTGAGCAACCTCACATCAGCTCACAACAGCTTTATAACTCAGCAAGCTGGGTTACAGGAATAAGGAGTCTAACTCGTTCTGCTTTCTCCTCTATATTCGGTTTATGAACACAAACTGGTCCAGCCTTTATTGTCTGTGTTTGAATGTTTATTCAGGTTATCAGTAAAAATATGCATGATGTCTGGACTGTTAACTGATAATAGACATGAACATCAGTGAGGCCGCAGCTCCACTCAGTGAGGACTCGCTCCTGGTTACTTGAGCTTGGTGCTTTTCTTGACGCCGGCCCGAATACCAGATGCTTCCCCGCTGTACCGAGTCTCCTCCCGACGAACCTCCCGAACCTGGTGAGAAGAAGAACTCTGGTTAAATACCTGACGAGCTGCAGACGTTTCCCCCATGCATGCGATACCAACCTGTCCCTTTCTGCGGATCTTGGCCCGCCGGTACTTTTCTCTGTGCTTGACTCTGGGATTACGGTCTATCTTCTTTCTCTTGGGTGTCAGCCCCTTGTTCTTGGCCATCTGTGGAGGCATCACATTAAATGATTGTTTTAGAATAAACATCCTGATAATTGTAGCAGGGTATGAAGAGCTAGATACATGAGTGGTATTTTCTCTGCTGTCGTTGACTCCCGAGACAATTTCCAAATAAAACTGAAGCACCAAACATGTCTGCTGTCCAACTATTCACTGCAGCAATCACCAGTGAGACCCGACGGAGAGTAATATATTATAAAATGTATTTAAAAGGTCATTCAGGTTTTCTGTGGTTTATTCTGGTACCTGATAAGTGATTCCTCTTTTGGCATCTGGATCCAACTCTTCCTCCCCCCCATCCTCATCCAGCCTGCAGCAGATGTAAACCTTTCTTAGAGAACCGTCCAGTTTCATATCTACAGGCTAAAGACTCAAACCAAACTCACTCCTCTAGGTTTTTGTTTTTGTTCTTCCTCTTCAGTTTCACCCTTTCCTCCACTTCTTTGTAGAAACGCAAAGCTGCCTCCTCGTCCAAGTCCGAGTCGCCACTCTCGGGTGGAGTTTCCTCCGACTCCTGCATCCAACCACACGTTGACATTTAACAACCAACGGCCTCAGACGGAGAGCAGTTTAAAGGAGCTCTGAACGAGCAGAGAATGACGGCACCTTTTCACTTGACATTTCGGCGGTCTTCTCCGTCGCTCTGCTCGCATGTTTGACTTTCTCCTTTGCAGAGAGAAGTTTGTGAAACTCTGGAGCCAGACGAGCATCTACTGCCGTCAGTTTGTTGATGAGCTGCAGGCGGATCAGAGCAGAAAGTGAGATAACTGTTATTAACCACATTGAACCTTACAGAAAGAGACATTAATGCTTTTATTCTAAAATAATTTCAACACCTCAAGTAGGACTGAGCGATATGGCTTAAAGCAGACACACAGATATAAATATAGATCAACTTTAGACTTAAGATCCTTCAGTGACTCAGTAGGGTTGAAGTCACTGCTGTGAGCCTAAACGGGAGATTGCTCAGGAGCCGAGTTAGTGGGTGGGTTTGAAGCAGCAGGTGGGATCAGCTGTACTGAGCTGCTAATGATGCCGCCAGTCACTGTCCTCCTATTAGGGCTCCAGTGTTGGAGAAAACTGGGCCGGTTTGAAGAGTCTCTACAGAGCGTAACGCTGAGCTGCTTCCTAAAATGGCCTGATGATTGTGTTGGAGCTCAGGAATCAAGTGACACATTTAGCGTCCGTTTAAATATCAGCTGACTTGAATATCTGAACCATCAAAATCCACTGAAATGATCATAAACTCTGTTTTTTTAAGATTTGAATCAAAATATTTGATTTCTCTTCCTGTTGGTGAATAGCGAAAGCAATTTGTTATTGAACTGTATATAAAAGTGAGACTTCAGCGGGTTAATTTCCAGTCCAAACACACAGTGGTATTTTATAATCTTGAGACACAAAGTGCATTTTACTTTTTAACGGCAACATTAAAGAAAACGAATAAACCTTTGATCTACAGATTAGGGTCAGAGCTTTTACTGTTTCTGTGGACACACGTTTCTGTAGGTGAGCAGCCGTTCTATCACAGGGTGGTTGTGTGCAGGGATCCGTTTTGCTTTGAGCACCAAGTAGAAGCTGATGTTGGTGCAGTAGCTGCAACACAGAAAACACTCGTTAACGGCTGAGCTTCAGCTTTACTCTCACGTTACGATCGAATCACAACTCACTTGAGATAAAGTTGCTGTTTTGTCTGAAGATAGTCGGCCCCCTTTGAAAAACAAGATTAAAAACTGATCAGTTTCACAGACAGGTTTCCTTCAAGGAAGCAGTTTTGAGGCAGGTTCTGACCTTTCCTGCAGGGATCTTTCCATCTTTGACCATCTCCACCAGCGGCTGGAGCTCATCCTTCAGCTCAGAGAGCTGCACACACACACAACAACAAGCAGAGACCTGACGTCAGCTTCTGGAGGTTTGTAAGTTTTAGAAGTGGTGGTAGGCAACAAGCCGTACCTTTGCCTTGAAGTCCTGAATGAGCTCAAGTAGCTCTGGAGATTCTTTCTTTAAAAGCTTCATCTTTTCCTTCTTAGACATCTGCTTCAAATCCTTCACAATCCTCTCCTGTTGCTCTGTGGTTTTGTCCTCCTTCTCTTCCACAGCAAACTCCTTCGATCACAAGGTGTCAGTGAGAAACCTCATCCTGTACGGGATCGACTGCTTTCAAGAGGTGGTAGGGGTCATTTGAAAATACCTGAAAAAAGTTTAAGTCGTAATCCTCCTCGCTCAAATTGGCAGCTAAACGTTTCTGGATATTTTTGGCTTCCTCTTCTTCTTCCTTTTCCTCAGCTTCCAACTCTTCCTGTGATTTCCCCTCTGCAGTAACAGAAAGGGTTAAAGAAGCACCAGAACATCCCAAGCCGCTCCGTTAGAAGTCATTGCTGATGATGTGCTTACTGGTGGTGACGTAATCCGAGTTGTAGAACAGTTTCTTTTTGGTTCCCCACGCCATTTCATTAGGAAGGTCTGAGGAGGAAATTATTTACCGAGTGGGGGGAAAAAAAAGAATAGAAAAAAAGCAAAGCTTAACCACCCAAATCTTTACCTTCTTCTTTCTTCTCCTCTATATCACTCTCCATGTCAGTTCCCTCTTCTTCCTCCTCTGATTCGGAATCATCCAGAGCCATCACTTCCTCCTAAAGGATTTAGATAAGTTTTAGTTTGGAGCACCTTTATCATCCAAATTAAAATGACAAAAATACTAAATTAAAACCTCATCGTCGAGCTCTTCTACGTCGCTCTCCATCTGAACTCCACGAGCGAGAAGTTTCTGCAGCACAGCGGAAGACAAAGTTAAAATAAAAAACAAACGAGACACTGTCGAAAACACCAAAGTGAGCTTACAGCGATCTTCTCATCGTGAAACTCGTCAATCTTGTCCTTGATGAACTCTGATGACTTCTGAAAAATAAAAGCATCCGATCAACATTTAAAAAAAAAAAAAAAGAAATCCAGATTGTGTTCGGCTGTCAAGATCTGGATGACTTGATCAGAGATCTTTGATATTTATGGTTCTTCCAGCCTGGCCTTGTTGTTTCAAATGTAGAAATAAGCCTCAAAAGAATTAAAAAGAAAATGACAACATTTTCAAGAGACCATAGGAATATGTATCAGAATGCATTCCCTGCTCACTTTTTATTAAAAACAAGCAAAAAAACAATATAAAACCGTTTCATTAGACATGTTCCAGCTGTGAAGCTGACATTTTCACTCAGGTTTTGTTGTTTAGTGGTTAGTCTACAGGTGGAGCAGCTCCTCTAAAACTGCCTTTTATTGGCAGCTGGAGAATATCTTCACAGAATAAAACAAAAACATCCAGAATCTCCTTCACGTTTTGCTACCTGTAAGCATCGAAATAGGACACTAGAGTCTTTTTTTTTCAGACCCTTAGTCTGAATATTTCATTTACCCAAATCCTTAAGACTTATTTTATTTAAGATCTTACCATTGGGCTGCTCAATATATTGTAATTATAATGCCAGCACTGCAATTTTATCGTAATACGTTTTTTGGAGTGCTGGCTAATATGTTCCAGTTGTTTTTTGATTGCCCATAATGCTCAGATAAGGAAGATTCCAGTTCTAAAAACTGTCTAAAACTGCCTTATGTTTTTTAAGCTTTCCTTCTGTGGTCTATTTTCATGGATTTATTGACCATTCTTCCAAAAGACCTGACCTACACTGTTCTCTCCATTTCATCCCTTAGTGGTGTTACCAGGTTGAGATCTGGTTCCGTGTATTTATCCATCCTCTTACCTTATCAGGAACTGGCATGTTTCTGTAAGCTTCGGGGTCATCTTCATCATACTGTTCCACCTTTTTAGGCCTCCTCTGTTGTTGAGCTCTGCAAAACAAAACAAAAGAATAAATGTTAACTTAGCGGTCAGATCTGCTGCACTCACACGATGTTGCTTCTTGGTTCGATTTATTCCTGTTAAAAACAATAATCGCAGACTTCTTTGGCTGCCAGATTAAAGTAAACAGTCTGTCCTTAAGGGTTGAAGACAATCATGCATACAGAACAACTCACCGTTTCGCTCGAACCATGACGGCAGTGATCGGAGCTGAACTGAAAAAGTTTCTAAATAAAACGGAATAATACAGTTCAAATATCCAGTCGGTTCGCAGAGGTTCCAGTCCAGACGCTGGTTACCATGTGCTTCCGTGATTTCTTATTCTTTGGTTTGAAGCGGAAAATTTCGCCACCTTCTGGGTGGATCTGTAATTGCAATGGAGGAAACAATCAATCCCGTGCTACTTTTCTGTTTGCTAAAGGAATAAAACAACAGCACGTCATGTACACGTAAGATACGTAATTGTATTTATGTATTAAAATCCTAGTATTGATAAAGTATTTATATTTAAGTCAATTCTCTGTCAGGAAGATTTAATTGGAAGTTAGAGAAAAGTTTGAAATATATTTACAGACACTTCATTTATAGTGAGTGAATACATTAAAAAATAATCACCAAAAATCTACTATTCACATTTTAGTTATCATAAAAAATATTTTCCAACAATCAAGTTAAATACATAAAACATACATAGAATCTTACAATTTTAAGGAAGATTATAAGGGAACGAGAGTGAATGCTGAGAGCAGGATTAGCTGATTTTATATAAGGGAAATCCAGATTAATTTGTCTCTCATGCTCAAGGATTTTACACATATTGAGGATGCATAATACTTGGCTGGAGTCTACAGTAAGCTTGTTTTTAGAACATTGGTGATCAAACAACAAAACAAAAAAAACCCCAAACAAACAGCAGATAGGCCAGGAAGAGAGCAATAAAAAACTTTAAAGAAAGGTTAGGGTTTAAAAGGATCTCTTAAGTTTTGAAAATCTTATAGAGGTATGTTAAGCCCTCTGAAAATGAAAACAGGGTGCACCACTGCAAATTAGCCATGACATGATCGTCCAGCTAATCTGAGTTCAGAGAGAAATTTACCAGTCAACCTGCAGCCAAGAGGTAGCTCTGGAGGAGCTGCAGGGCAGTTTTGATGTTAAGGACAGAAACATTTTGTCTTCAACTTCAACAGCAAAAGTTTTTTTAGTCTAAGAATAAATAAATAAGATAAAACATGTCCCAAACTAGGACCAAATGATTTAGCTTTTTGTTAGAGTGAAAAGATTATCTTTTGTTGTGGGAAAAGGTGTTTCCAGTAGAGATGCAATAAAAACTCTAGGACCAGTTCATTAAACCCAGGAGTAAAACCTAAATGCCTTCCTCTATTTGTTCATATATTTGTAAGATAAAATGACACCAGATGCCTAAATAGTGACAAATTAATCACATTTTAGCAGAAAAGAATGGACTAAAATCCAAACTGTCAGAATCAAGGGTTTCAGTTTCAACACGTCTCTCTTTCTCACTGAATGCTTTGTTTTCTTTTAGAAATGTTATTCATGTTCTCTCAATCTGACTCTTATTTGTGCACCTTTTAGCTGAAGGTATTTTTTAAAACAAGCTTAATCTATCCATTTCTCTACACATCTGATCAAAGATCAGTTAACTCAAGTGCAAAATCTTACTCCATTGATCAATTATTTTACTTCCCCAAACAAATCAAATGCAACTACACTTATTACAAGAATATTTTACTTACTTTTAGTTCAGGTTTTTGTAGTGTATTCCACTGCTCCATGGTCAGGATGAAAGTCTTGTTGTTCCTCCAGAATTCAAGGCTGGAGTTTCCAAATCTCAGGAGGAAGCTTTCTCATAGGGTTGGAGGAGTTTGACCCCTCCCTAGTTGGAACGAACGCGCTCTGTTCTCCTTACTTTAACTAACCACTGTGTAACAAGGCAGAGGCATGACAGCCCACTGTGTCCAGATCCACAGTAAATAAAGACAATCTAGATCCTGCTGATGAACTGCATGTTTATTTGTAAAAGAAATACTTTTTACAGCGTATAGAACACAATGGCTGAAAACAAATCTGAACATTAACATTTATTTAATCAGTTGACGTTTTTTTTTTAAACAATTATTTCAACAAATACATTTTAAATCTTAGACTTATAAATATTTTTAAAAAATGATCCTGTTGTTTGGTGGTCATTGATCCAGGTCCTTATTGTGCAGGTATCTAGAACAATCTGTGATCTTCTCCACCTGCGCGGCGCTCAGATTCTCAGAGCACATGGGACACACAGACTCCGTCTCCAGCAGCCTGCAGCAAAGGTTCACATTAAGAATGAGCAAAAGCCTCTTCGAGAGAAAAGCGGATTGAAGTTAAACATCTGATCTACTGTGGATGTGGGACGTCTAAATCCAATTGTTAGCGTGAATGTTGGATTTATTTGAAGTGGAATGAAAATACAAAGATAATAAAGGAAGTTTTGATGTCGGACCCAGAAAGGATTTACCTTTCTCCTTTTTCCACATCTGATTGATCAGATTCCAAAATGGATTAAATACATTTTCTCCCTCCAGACTTTACAACACATGATAATAACAATGTGACATTTTGATGAGAAGTTTTCTCCAAAAACCAAGTGTGGGGCATCATGTTTGGAGAAAACCAGGCACCGCTCACCACCAGGATGATACCAACCCTATAGTGAGACATAGTGGTGGCAGCATTATGCTTTGGGGCTGTTTTTCAGTTGCAGGAACAGACAGATTAGTCAGAATAGAGGGGAAAGATGAATGCAACAATGTGAAGAGACAAGCTGACCTCTGAGTGGGGCGACGAACTAAAGCATCAAGCAAAAACATCTGAGGAGAGTGAATCTCCTGAAGTGGTCTGATAAGACCCCAGAAAAATGGCTGAAAATGGACACGCACCATTCTGTTTTTCTGATCTACATTAGAAGAACAAAAAATTATGTATACGTCCGTCCGTCCGTATCATTGTATTGTCATGGTCTGTTGTACAAAGAGTTTTGAGGGGAAAAATATTTATTTTGATAAAAGAGTGTGACAAAATATAGAAAAGGAAATAAAATGCAAATACTGTACAGATTGTACATAAATACCTAAGCGTACACATACATCATCACTAAAATTAGGTTAGTTCCAGGGGAACAAACAGCCCCCCTTTTTCTGGAGGCAAAGCTTGAGGCAAAATATGATGGAAGGAGTCAGAGATTTAGAGCCTAGTGACACTGTTCCAACTTTTAAACAAATATACCAGTTAATATTCGTATATCGGTTTCTGTATGCATGCATTAAATGCTATTTAAAAATTGGAAACAGTTCATTTAATGATAGTAGTCTTTATGCCCTATAATATAAAGGTCAGGTTCGGTAATTACTGTAGCTACACAAAGCAATCCAAAGCCCCTAGGCTATGCTGATGGTGTTTGGTGCTCCCACTGTGCTGCAGCCATAATCACATTTTGACAGAGGGAGTAAACCTAAGTTATTAGATACTGAAACCAGTTTCTAACAGTAGAGATTAAAGGCTAATTACTAAAGTATAGATTTAACAGACTTGTTACTTACAGAATGAACTGAGAGTAGAGAGCAGGGAATTCACAGTGAGGACAGACGGACCAGTCTTCTTTCAGCATGTGACGACCCTGATTTAAATCGCATTGAGATACATTAGTTGGATACGTCTCAGTTAAAAGAACATGCAGATGAGAGGTCCCATTTACAGTACCGTGGCAATGCAGTAGGGGATGTTGTTCTTGCAGGAGATGCACATCAGGTCGTTCTGTGGCAGCTGGCAGCCACAGTAAGGACAGGGAGTAGTTTCCTCCTCTAACTCGGAGGTGTCAGGATGACTGTGAGCAGGAAGCACCAGGATAGGAAATAAAATAGGTTTAAACCATACAGACTCTAAAGAGGATGAAGAGAGCAAAAGATAAAAAAAATCTAGGAAAGGAAAACATTTCTAAACAGCAGCTTATCCCTCACCGAACCAAAGCTTCGATCTTCTTCCTGTACTTGAGGTCGATCTGGTTTCGGTACTCCGGCCTCATCAACATGGTTGCAAAGCCAAAGGCCGACTTCTTCAAACCGGCACGTTGGCATTCGATAACTGCTGATGTCAGAATGGGGACGACATCTACACACACACGGGCTGATGTTAAAGCTCCAGTGATCACGCTAAGATGTCCAGGCAGATGTTTGTGGGTACGAACTCACGTGCAGGAAATTTGCTGATGTTGTTGCTGACCCGAATGAGCATCCGTGCCCCTTTGAGATGATCTCCTTTCTTTACGTGGATCTGCGGGGAAAAGACAAACAGAAAATGAGAGCAAACCTTCTCTCTCAGCTACAAAAGCAGCCTGAATGACTCTGGAGCGAAGAGTAGATATTCTATTCTTGAGAACGCCCATCGTCAGAGGTCTTCACCTTCACCAGTAGATACGAGTGGAGGATCATCAGATTGGTCGCCATCTCCGCTGAGATCTTAATCTTCTGAGCTTGCAGCTCTGTGTACATGCTGAACAGCACGTCATGGGCGTTTCTGTAGTTTCCTGAGGGTTTTACACACCGGCATATAAAAATGATCATAGACCCATGAAGATGTGGAACCCTGTGATGTTGTCAGAGACTGTTTTACTGGTTTACCTGCTGACTGCTCCTCTCTGGCGATGATAATGGCAGTGTGAGCAGCCTCGCTGTACTGCTGCACGGCCATGTAGAGACGGAAAAGGTACTTTGGCTCCTGGGAAGAAATTACAACTTCAGATGACCCCCCTACCCCCAACGTCTGAGGCAAACTTTAGTTTATTAATTAGGTGCATAGAATACCTCAGAACAGGAACATAGACTTCAAGAATTTGATCATTGTTTTGATATGCAGTTGAAACCAGATATTTATATTTGCAAAACCGTGGTTATACTTTTTAAAATATAATTAAGACAACCATTCAGTTGCCAATGAGCAGTCGACATTTCAGATATAATAAAAGGTAAAAGCAAAAAAGAAAGAAAGAAACAAAAAACACTTGACAGGAAAAAGGAAGTGATGTCATAGAAAGAGCAAATAAGAGCTGCAGTTTGGAGAATAGAGAGAAAATAAACGCTTATAGCTTCAAGTTAAGTCCTGCTTGATCCCCTCTGCTCTGCCATACATGTAAGAGAAGCTTTGACCATCAGAGAAAAACAGAGTGCTACGTCACAGCAGACGGACATGAATGAGAACAAATACGTTCTTCTAAAGTACTGTACATAATAACACCCATTCAAACACACATTACAGGTCAGTATTAGTTACCATGGGCACCCCGTCAAAATCTCCCAGGAGATATTCGATCAGCTGTTTGGTCAAAGTGTTGTCCTTAGCTTCTCCCACCTGATTTAGAAACAAACACTTAGAAGGGCGGCCATTTTGTTTTTTTAAAACACACATAAAATGATTTGGGTGGAGCAGATCTCACCGTCCTGATGGCCAGCTCAATCGCCTGGTTGTCTTCGGTTTTGGGACACTTTAGGAAATGATTTAGAGCCTGAGAAAAGAACAACAATATGAACCTGTATGAAGATTAAAGGTTAGAAAGTGTCCATTGGTGAACAAACAAATCAATGCCGTCTTACTTTGCTGTACTGCCCACACTTGTGGAAAAACTTGCCAGCCAGAAGGTGTTTCTTTTCTTCCTCAAAGTACAGAGCAATGCTCTGATAGTCCTCCTGTGTCGCTTTACAGCCTGATGATGTAAGACTAAAGTGAGAAAGCACAAAACGCAAACAGCAGGAAAGCAAACTACAGTCCAGTTCAAATATCTGGATAGTTTCCAGGGTAACTGACCGATGACGTCTGCGTAGACCTCCATCTGTCCGTGCTGCTGAGCCAGCTGGAAAGCTTCGTCGTTACACTGAGACATAACCAGGAAGTCGATGGCTGATCGATAGTCGTTCAGCCGCAGGTAGAACCTACAGCCCAACAGATGTAGCAAAAAGGTAATTATGAAATTCAGGACAAGTTAAAAAATCCACATTTTAGTTTCTCATCTGAAGAGGCTGTTGCTACAGAGAAACGTCTTTCTGTCAGGCTTGGGTCGCATCTCGTTAGATTCATTAAAAGAAAACCATGATGATGAACATTCAGAGGTGTTATACAATAGATGAAGAAAGAGGACTTGCTTGTGCATCCATATATTAATCAGTCCTACCTGGCAACCATTTTTGCTCCATCGATGCTCTGAGTCTCCCTGACAACACGAACTGCATCCTCTGGATTGTTCAGGTGGTCCAGCAGCACACGGACCATGTTATCCCAGTCCTTTCCGCTCTCATAGGCCTGAGCTGCCTCTTTATATCTGACGCACACAGTACTTATTGCATCAGATTTCTTTTAATAATCTCAGGACAATCGAAAGAGTAAGATACAGAAACCCAGAACCCACTTGCCGTCCGCCTCCTTGGCCTTGGCGTACTGGAGATGGATCTTTGGGGAGGACACATTTGGGAGCAGCTCTCCCACCTTCGCCCTGAGGATACATAAGGTTGAATCAAAGTGTAAAGACAAAGCAATGCTGAGGCCTGGAGGTGTAGCTCACCAGTTCTTGCAACGGATGTACACCGATGCAGCCTTATCATAGTACAGGCCCTTTTCATACAGCTGAGCAGCTTCAGAGAATTGCTGTAATTAAAAAAAAAATGATAGGGATAGAACTGAAGGAATGGAAAACAAAAACAGCATAGTTAGGTATAGATATAAAAGCCCTTAAAATGTATTTAGTGACTATAGAGTTTATGAATGAGAATAAGAGGGAACAAATCCCATCGCATAAAAAACAGCTGAATTTATCAGAAACACGAGGACCGGGATGAAGACAGGGAAATATCTAATGTGGAAACAAGTTATTAACAAAAAAAAAAAAAAAACACTAATCGGTTTAGGATCATTGTGATCAGAGAGGGAAATAAAAGGCATTTTCCTCCATATTTTGACACTTTTGTTCGCATCTCCTATTTAAAAAAACACCTATATCAGAAATACAAGCACAGCTTTGTAAAATTTAAGTCAATTTACAAAAGAAAATAATGGAGCCTTATAGCAATATAGGTGCAGTTTTAGCTCTATCTCCGTTTGGAAATCGGCTCCTTAGTTTAAATGTTGATTTGTATATTTTTAACTCCTAGCCTTTGGGATGAACGTGTTTCTACCTTCATGTTCTCCAGTATTGCTCCACATTCCTTCTTAAGGACTCTGTTTGGGTGCTGAATAGCCAGAGCTGCTCCTCTTCGTATGTCACCCATCCTGATGGACATCCTGGCAACACCAGCCTGGCAGGCCTCATCATGTTCCCGGAACTACACAGCAGGATCAGAGGCAGAGAACAGAGCAACGAACATTTGTTTGTCTGAATCCATGTCTCAGACCATGACACGCTTCCTGTGAATATTCTAACCTTAGCCCTGACAATAAACTTTGTGCAGGAGAGAATCTACTTAAAGCAACACTAAGTAACTTTTAGCCACTAGGGGCGCTAGACCTGTACCATCCAGAGTCCTGTACCATGAAGCAGGTAGCGGGACAACTTCAGGTTTAACCCGGACTTTCTGGTACCACCCTGCTCCCATGTACTCATCACTCCACAGTGGTTACATCTGGAGGATGAGAGGCGATAAATATGCAGTACAGCATTCCATTGAGACGTTTTTATTCTCTTCATATTTCTGTCAGATGAGTTTTTCTTCCTCACAGGAGAAATACGGCACTCTCCTTTCTGCGCTCATGACTGTAATTGGTCTGCACCTGGAACCTGCCCCTTTATACTTTATCAGTTAAATCTGGACTGAGTTAGCGAGTTGATAACCAGCTTTATTGTACCTCTGATCCTGATTGCCATTGTTCTGGATTGGTTAAACTGGATAGGTTGGGAGTAATCCCACTACATTTAGCGTCCCCTTAACAGGCAGCACTGCACAGTTAAAATCAAAACGTCTCCCTCTGTGTTATTTTGAATCTGATAAATGACTGCAAAGTCATGGAGTTACTTGCTAAAAAGGAAACCAAATTCACCCCTCTAAATGAAATCCTACACCAGAGAACCAAAGAATATCTCTGATCAGGTAAGTGCGATGAAAAATCATTAAATACATCTCAATTGAAGCTTATACTTGGGTTAAAACTTATGTAGGGTTGCTTTAACAAAGATATATATTTTAGAATTTGTAATTTTATGTCTAAATTTCTGCAAATTCAATGCTTTTTGATGCTATTGTCGACCACTTTGTGGAAAAAATAAAGATTTCTATTAATTGATCCCCTTTTTAATCACTTCTGCAAACATTTTAACGTAAAACTATGTTTAGGTCTTTTCTGCAATTCTCTACACACCAGTTTTCCTCACAGTAGAGGAAAAAAATCTTAAAAAGAAAAATCCCAAAAATTCACGCTAGATTCAGTTTATTCTGATGTTACTCTAAAAATATGTTTTTTATTTAGTATTCTCACTTTTTCACCTTTATTAATATCTAAGACCAAAAGCTAAAAAATTGTGATTTAACTTACTTTGTTATTATGTGTCACTCCTTTTTCATAGTGTGCCAAAGCATTAACATAATCTCCTCTGGAAAGAGAAATAAAAAAAAAAAACAGTTGGGATTGATGTTTAAAAGGTGCACACGGCGTGTGTGTGTGTGTGTGCACCTACATGAACTCCAGATGGACAGCGTATTCTTTGGAAATGAAGGGGATCTGGTCTTCTGCAAGCCTCTTGGCCAACATAAGAGCGCTGTCCCAGTGTAACAGGTCTCTTCTCATCTTAGACACAAACACTAACTACATCACTATGTCATCTTTACTGTTCATATCACACATCTGTTACACAGAAATTTTTACTACAGTCTAAGACATTACTGAAAACACACCTCCAGAGCAGCTGTTGGGCGGCTTGAAGAGAGAAAAAGGTCCTGGGCCAAGTTATATTCATCTAAGAACATGGCCAAATACCCTGCCAGTAAATTTCTTTCTTCTATACCCTGAAAAGAGTCAAATTTATAAGAGTTATGTTAGGTCTGACAGAGGAATCCTCTGATATGAGGAGTGTGTCGAGCTAATTGTTAATAACCTGTATACTCTGTAATGACAGGACCATGCCCACGTTGCCACTCATACGGTAGATCTGAGTGGCCAGCTCCACTTCCATGTGGATCAAACAGGCTTTGCCTAACTCCGCCCAGTCGGCTTCACTGCCTCCAGACTCGCATAAACTCCAAGCCTCCTGGAACCTGGATGAAGACCTCAGTTATTCTGTTATTCTGAAACAGGGGAGATGCTCTATCGACAGACGGACTGACCTTTTGACCTTGAGAGCTTGAGCGAGCTGATGACTAAACTCTGAAGGAGAGTCTTTCAGCGTATGGGGTGGACTTTTAAGAAACGAGTGTGTGCTCAGAACGACTTCGCTCGTCTTGCCGCTCGTCGTCTGACAGGTCAGCTTTCCATTGTACAAGAGAAGAGGCTTTTGAGAGTAGAGCAGAGCAGTGGTGTCCACTAACACCACCTGGGGACCTGAAAACAAATAACAGGGAAGTTACATAAGCATCTGATCTTTTCTGCTCACCCGTCTGATCAGGATGTGGACATTTACCTACCGTATATAGTCATTTTATGCAAAGTGTAGGCATAGACCCTGTCGTCATCAAAAGCCACAAATACACCTCTGTCTGCATGCCAATTGTCCCACAGCACCCCTGTGATGGTGGGGGAAAAGTCAGGGAGCTCGAAGCAGGATACAGTTGTCTGGAAATGACACATAAAGGCAACGCAAGTTTATTTGTCTGACTCATATCAGCAACAAGACAATTCAAAGTAATTTAGAGGAATAGAACAGAAAAAAAAAGAAACAGAACAGAAAAGAACATTATACTGGAAAAATGAAAGAAAAGCTGAACAATAAACTTGAATTAATGATATTTTAGTTCACAGTTTAAATGGAAACTGAACAAATACCCCTTTAACCATGATTTAAGAGTTGCAGCACCTTTATAATTTTCTTAATTTGAACTAATTTGGGATCGGTTGTTTTTTTTTCATGCTAAAAAATAGTAATCTGAAAATAACAGACATAAAAAATAGAAGCAGGAAGTAATTAAACTGAAGTGTGTTTTAATATTATTAATAATAATAATTTTATGTCAAATATATAAATGAATAAATGTTAAAAGGATCTATTGAGATGAAGGAAGGAAAAACTAGAAGCTTAGCATAAGGCTGAAAGTGTGCAATTACATATTCAGTTCAGAAAAGTGTGACACAGTAGATTATACTAACATTTGCAGGGGAGAACAAGAAGCCTCCATTCTTTTCATCCATAAACACCAACCACGTCCCGTTGGGGTCGGGGAACACCTTCCTTACACCGACTGAATGGGTGTAGCTTTTCAAAGTCTCCCACTCCTCCAGCAGAACACACTCCACATTACCCAGCTGAGGAAAAACAGGTAATAACACGACTAAATTAGGAAATCCTTAAAAGAAAAAAATCCTCCGTCATTTAATGCCTTGTGAGGCTATACCGTTACCTTGATGTGTTTTCCATTTTATCTCATTACAGCAACAAGCTTTTAAAGATTTTATTGCAGTTTCATGTGATGGACAGAGACAAAGAAGCATATCATTCTTAAAAGGAAGGACAGAGATGTTTGTTTCTACTAAATATTTTACTTGATAAATGCTGATAATGTCGAACTTTGACTAAGCAATTTCCTAAATTTGAAATTTGTTGATCTAAACCATCATAGCTACTTTTTCCTGATTAAAGCTCCGGTAGATTGGATAAATAGCATCTATAAACACCAGTTTTTAGATCTTATTGGTGTAAAGTCAGGCTTTGACTGGGATGTCCTAATCCATGAAGATGCCGTTATCCCTGATTTTTAAAGTTAGGGTCCAGGAAGAAGGCAAACTTCTAAGCCTCAAGTGTTTTAAAGCTAATCCATCCTTAAATGCACTCTGGTTTTTCACATCTGTCCCAGGATGGGAAAGCAGAGATGGTGATTACTGGTGTTATAAAATCTACCATGAATCTACCTGTTCAGGGGCACCAGTTTTTAGATTGCATTTTAGAGCAAATTTGTTAACAAATTGCAACATGAAGACCAAGGAACAGAGAAAAGGTTAGAAATAATGATGTGGAGACGTTTTATGCAGGATAAAGGAATGCTCCAATCCTTGACCATCTTACCAAGCAGGGTTTAATTCATTATCTGAAGACAGAAAAAGAGGTAAGTATTCCTTACATCAGTGCCATAATAAAGAAAGTCCGGAGTAAGGGCGTGGCAAAGGATCCGGCCTTTCTTGTTATCGTCTGGGAAGAGCTTCATCTGCTGCCTGTCATCTGCATCTCTGCCTTCAATCTAAAACAGACGTGGGACTCGTTGGTGCTGAAGCTTGCAGAGTGATATTAGAAGCACAGCTCAAACAGGAGAAAACTCACCATGTGTAGCTGCACTTTCCCTTCAAACAGAGCTGCGGCGTAGTCAGCGTTAAGGCACATACTGGCTATAGTCCCCAAATACTCAATATCCTTTATCTTTGACAAACCTAAGTAATGGAAAAAATATATTATAAAGCAAGTTTAAAAAGAAAGAAAAAAGGGACAAAGTGTTATGATCGGATTTTACCGTAAAACCAGGCTCTGTTGTTCATCCCAACAGCTACGTGGTACGGCCCTACAGCGATGAACGTAGGCTCTACCTCCACCTGAATGGCTGCAGGACTCTCCTGTAACCCAGTTTAGGTATACGGTTGGCTACTTCTGCTATAATAATGTAACAATTGTACCGTTTTTATCTAGTTTTGCTTAGATGATTTTTAGAAATTATAGGTAATATGTGACTTTGTTTTAACTTGTAGTGGAATACACTTTTTAAATATACAAAGAGGTGACTTTACATTCCTTCAGTTTGCATCCTAATGAGAAGAACATGACCCCAGGGACCTATTCCTATAAACACTGAATGCTGTGTGTGGCTGTTTTATGAATTAGTCCTCCAGCTTTCCGTGTGGGAAAGATCCTTAGGAAGGAAGACTCCAGGACAAGACCTGCAGTTGATCAATGATTAACTTGTTATGAACTTGTAGAGGGTCAGGATGGTCAAAGAAGTGCTAATGTACCAATCATATGTGAAGGCACACAGCTGTGTTTCCCCTTCCCTTAGAGCTGTGTGTGTATTGTGAATTAGGGCCTCCTCCTATTTGAATAAAGCTGCGAGTTGGAACCAGACTAACTCAGAACTTATCAGAGTTAGCTCTGTGATGGTTCTCCTCCTGCAGATAAAGACAATCTCTCCTTCTTGTGTCTTATTTCATTTATAGGTGTTTAAATTCAAAAACTTCCAATCTTAAATGAAAGGTGTTTTAGTGATCACTGCATGTTTATGAACACATTCTCACCCCCTCCGCCTGGTTGGAGACAGTGACTTCCAGTAGAGAGGTAAGGTAGGCCAGCCGGGTACCAAAACTATCCCCCAGCATTGGCAGTTTGGTCAAGAAGACGTGAATCGTCCCTCTCTGAGTGGAAAGTGCCAGAAGCTGGCCATCATCTGTCCAACTCAGCTGATCCAGGCCTGCAGAAAAAGAGGGAGATGTGGTGATGTGTTCAACAGCGGCTAAAAAGATTTCACAGGAGGAAAAAGAGGACTGGGTCACCTTTTGTTTCATCATCCAACTGAACAACACTGCTGATATCTTTCAGATCAGACAGCTCATGGATCTTTATGCTGCAAAGGAAAAACAATTTCATTTATTTTTTATTATTTATGTATAGAAATAGAATATAGGTATAAAAACATTTCCTACCAGTTGTCCCCACAGGAAGCAGCTTTGTTTAGTGAAGGTGAGATGGCCACACTGTATAGACTATCTTTATGGTTTCGAGCCTGATAGAGCTCAGACCTGATCTCACTGATGTGTGTGGAAATAACCAGGAAGTATCCATGGGAAAAGCCAATCAGTATATATCCATCACCAAACCTGCACAGTCGGAGACCAAGTAGTGAATTTTAGCATAGAAATCTTTTTCCTTGAGGTTTAACCAACACTGAGAAAAGAGTGAACGGTGAACAGTACCAGCGATGGGAAACAAGGTTTCCGTAGTGACGCTCAAAGGCCAGATCGATTGGGTTTTGGGGGTCATTGATATTAAAAAGCGTCAGAATCTTCTTGTCCACAGACATACTTACCTAAGAGCACAGAGTTTGGAAAAGATAATAAAACATTCAGGATGCAACAAAGTAGTGAAAGTTTTCAGGGTAAGATTGTGTAATTAAAATACAATAGTAGAGATTTAAACGCATCTTTACTAGGGGTATGACTGAATACTCTTGGACTGACTTTAAACCTTTCTTACATTAAATAGTTGCCTTTCACCTGACCGAGAATAGCTTTGTTTTTATATTATACTCAAATCAAACAAACATTCTGAAAAACCAAATGAGTTCATGAAAAGCCTCAGAGCTCTTTAAAGAAAAGGCTGCAGCATAAGGGCCATGAGATACCTAAACACAGTGAGCTGCAGCTGTAGAGAAAAGCAATCTACCAAACCGAAAAAGAGATTTATTTCCACTTTCAACCTGAACCTGAAAAGGGTTCATAAAAAGGAACTTAAATAAATGTGAATTAGTGAAAGAAGTAAGAAAGAGAAGATGCAGAAAATAACTTACAGTACTCTCTCCCTGTGGGGACCTTTCATCCATTTTCATCACTGAGAAAAATATTTCAGCAGGCTCACCTCGAAGCGAAGCCTGACAAAAGATCAGGAAGATCAACAGGATGCGTTGATGCTTTCAACCTTAAATAATGGCGGACTGCCTTCATAAAACCTCCATGTTGTCCGTCAGCAGCAACAATAAGACACGCGGTTTGTCGACCTGACTACCTGTCTGATCGTGTCTCCCTCGTGATTGCTGATGGTTAGAGTGTTGTCTTCACTTCCCAGAGCGAGCAGGTTCTGAGAACTCCAACACCCACAGGTGATTCTCTTGGTGTGTTTACCTTCAGTGACAAGCAGAGAAAAAGACAAGTAAACACAAGCAACAGGGCGACTAAAGGATGAGCAAAGCATATGCTGTGGTGTGTAAATTTGACCCATTATGGGTATCTTCCGTGAAGTCTGTTGATTATAGATGAGCAGGTTTCCTTTTGCTGTCCCTACAGCCAATAGGGGGCTAGTTTTTGACCACAAGATGAAACTCATCTGATCTTTGCTGAAACAAATGAGACACACACAAAAAAAAAAAACACACGGGATTGAGAATCAGGAGTTAGATGCATTTATATCTATAATAGAGTATGGTTATATGCTTAGAATTAGGCTACTCTTCTAACTCTATGTCACACCTCATGCCGCTGTCTATCTGTGATGTTTTATTGACGCTGGCATCCCAGAGGAAGACGGAGCTGGACTTAGCAGCAATAACTGCCAGAATGTCACCATCCTTATCCCAGTCCAGGCCCACGCAGCGCCTAACAGACAGCAAAAGAAACAGAGGAAGTTAAAAACTGAACAGGAGTTTAAATAGGTTACTGAGATCACATTGGGACCTGTAAGGTTTTTTTTAAAACTTACCCAGGAAGGTTGAGTTCAGTCCACTTCTGTCCATGTCGATCAAATATTTTGACGGAGGTGTCCTGTCTACGTTATTAGTAAATTAAAATCAGATTTCTTTTTTGTTTTTCCGATTCTGATGTTTTGTTATAAAAAGTGGATCATCTCAGGCGAAGTTACTCACCCAGCAACAGCAATGTAATTTCCAAGACTTTTCTGCCACTTATAAAGAACACAAGAACCTGCCCAAGCTCGGTCAGCAAGAACGAAAACACTCTGTGAAGACAAAGAAGATTTTCTCCTTTTAGAATCGTTTCATAAACATCTAAATAATTAACATCTACAGATGAACAATTACTGAAAAATTGAGATAAAAGTGGTTTTATGGAGTAAAGCATTCAACCAATGTGCATGCCATGGTGGAAAAGACATCATTTTTGTTTGAGATCAACTAAACAGACTTTTAATGGCAGATACCATCCATCCACAATCCTCTGCATATCCGAGATTGGGTCACAGATCTAGGTGGGATCTGATCCCACACATCCCTCTCCCAGCTGATGTCCTCTTGTTATTTCTGAGAGTTTTAAGGTCAGATGGGATGCATAGTCCCTCCAGTGAGTTCAGGGTCTTCACCGGGGTGAGCTTCCAGTGAGACCTGCTTGAAAAAATCTCCAAAGAGAGACGCTCAGGTGGGCTGGGGTCCTGATCAGATCTACTAATCAGCTCTAATGATTATTTAATAATTTGAACTTATCCTATCTCTAAAACTGAGTCTAGTTACCCAACGGACAAAGAAGATTCAAATTTTGACCAATTCCTTATATTTTTTCTGAGAATTGTAAACCCTAAAACAAAGCAAAAAAATGCTACGTAGTTCGGCTAAGATCAGATATTCACCATGTTTAGAAGTACACTACAATGCATGGTGCTGATTTATGTGTTTAAAGACTACTGATAACACTTTTTTGTTTTCATAATTGTAATTTATAGAGAAAAAAACAACTACTTTTTCAGTGACCCTGCAACGATAAGGGGATGGACTGAGGGATGAAGAAACTTCTTCAGTCTGAGGAGCTACAGGTCAACTCAGCCTTTATAAGTAGTACTTTTTGCATCGTGGATCAACCAGTTTTAATAGTTGCAATAGTTTGGTTCCTCACATGCTAAGGACCGATCGTTTGTGCTCTTGTTGTTTCCAGAGGAATGAGTCATGCTCGCCAAAACCCCAAACCTTTTAAGCATTGTAAGAAGGGGACAGCTGGATCTTACTTCCAGCCCGTTTTGAGATGGACGGATTTCACTTCACAAAAATAGCTTTAACTCCCCTCTCAAACAAGCGCCCCCCCTATCCAGGATAGAACATCTCCCTAAAAAAGTGACCGTTTGAATGCAGATAGTTGTAAACTGTTGAACTCTGTATCACCTGTTCCCCGAGCTAACCAAATAGCTTGAAGCTGCCTGAGTAGCTAGCTAGTTGGCTAAAAAACACAACATGGAGCTAAAAAAAGACAACAAAAAAAAAACCATACAAAAAAGGCTTATATCTTTGATTATCTTTCCAGTACCAACCTTCATGATAATGACATTCGTTCACTTTAGTCCTCTTTATAACATAATCTCCATAAAATCGCTGTATGTTGGCCACAATGCTTCAATCTGAGGCGTCTGTTATAGCGATGTCATAGCAACAGTGACTAGCCAATCAAGTACTTCTTTCTTCTTACTCTTGGGATTTTCTTGTAGATTTTCGTAGCGGTTGGCGAAGGGTCCATTACCGCCGCTAACGGGTATGGAGTATGGACTGAGGAAAAAAAAAATCTATATCCTTTCAAATAAATTAGTCAGATAATGTATCAACGCTTGAGAATGATCCGATATTGCATTTTTATTAACACTTCAAAATTATTCAATCTTGAAATCTTATTCTGATTTTTGCAGAGACTTTTAGTCAGAATTTTCTAATACTAGGCCTATGTGAGAAAATAAATTAAAAAAAAACACATTCAATTGTTTCATCTGATCCGTAATAATTGCATTTAGCTCCTTCTGTTTTCTAGATAAGGTACTATATAACTCTATTCTCCCAAACATGAGAAGTTTTATAACAATTTCTTCCCTCCTTTTAGTTTAACCCATGGACATCAACAGACTCTGCGTCATTAGGTATCTCAAAATCATGAATCAATTTAGTCTAGGGTTCAATATTTTAAGTTACATTTATCCTTCCAACCAGTTCATGTGTTCCATATTTAAACTCAATGTAGACTAATGTCATCTATCTGAGCAAGAATATTAATCAACTGAACATCAATTTTTTTCATTGTATTAAAACGCAAAGATAGTTTTACTTCAGTTTATAACTGGTTACTTTCTAAATTCCTTAAACATGCATTTTCTCCCTCTTTCCCTTTGAAATGCTGAATCCTTGCCCAAGATGAGCAAATGGAATTTAGAATTAATTATGATCAAAATTTCATACATAGGTGTCTTCTTTCCAAAAACCCTCCTACATTTTTTTCTTGGTTGGATTTGGAAGATTTTAACTATAGTTTTCCACATATGATTTTTGGATTTAATTTTCTTTTTTTATAAAGTCTTTTTCATATTATTATTATTTTTCTGTATTTGTTCATGTCCCTGGAGAATAATGGTGTCCTCTTATTTTACTATGTATTCTCATCACTGTTGTCTTTGTTTTCTTCTAATAAAGAACTAAAAAAAAAAAAAAAAAAAAAAAAAAAAAAAATTCGCGTCATTGGGTGAGAGGCGTGCCCAGCGGCCATCTTGGGTCAGACCAAGCTGCGGTAAGATGTTTTTACACGGTTTTAATCTGTTGAATTCTTTTACGTTTTTCAGATCAATTGGCTGACTGAAAACGTGAACGTTTTATGGGTTACATGGCACCAATTGATTAATATGAACGATTTTTTGAATTAATGCATAATTTCGGTTATGTATCGACAGCAAACTTCCAAAACTGCCTCTCAGGATGCCTGACTTTTGTTCCGCATATGGGTGCGCAAATAAAAGAAGACTACAAACCAGGTCCCGTGGAATTACCTTTCATAAGTAAGAATTTATGATAATTGATCATCGTGTTTTACAGTTACTGTTTTTCCGGTCAACACAATACATGCCAATGC
>JAUZNJ010045301.1:7757-23750 GCA_034780135.1 Jordanella pulchra | reverse complement strand
CCAGCTATGGCCACCAGGGGGCGTTATTGACAAAAGATTAGCTGCAAAGTGACTCAACGTTCTTTGGTCTGAAGGCCCATTAAAAATACAGCAGCTCAAAAATGTGCACACCACTCATTTTTTTTTGTAAATTCTGAAGAGATACCACTATTGCAGTAAAATAGTTGGTGTAAAGCTTTATTAACAGTGTAAATATAATGTCCTTTTAAAGTAACATTCATCTATTAATGTCTAAAACACTGGCAACAAATGTGTGCATTTTGCTTGGAAACAGCCTGAAACTAAGCTGCAGCTGGGTAGTTTAATAGGACAGTTTCCCCTCAGAACACGCCTCACTATGGTCAACCAAAATAGACGTAGGAGAGATGCCAGATGCAAATAACTCCTGTGATTGTTTGCATTTCCAGCCATAAAACGTCTCACATGATCCTCATGTTGGACAAATAAAACCTCAGAGTATCAACAACTCTAGATGCAAGTAGCCATAAAAAAGGAAATCCATGAATAGAGGAAAGCCTCCACATTTCAAAGCGTTCAAAATTTGGTAAAAGCAAAGGTGAAGAAGTCTGCTAAAATATTAATGCCTCATGACTTTAGTTACCTTGTGTCAGGTTTTAGTCACAGATGTCACAGTGTTTTATTGGGCTGTTGAGTGTTTTACCAACGCAAAATAAAGCTTCATTGTAAAGTTCTAAACCTTTTTTATTAAAACAATAACAAATTTGCAAAGAGTGCTGGTTGTGTTCAGTCCCCTTTACTCAGATGCCCCTGAAAAAACCCAATCCATCTACTTGTTTGTAGCAGCTAATAATGAATACTTTTCCCTTACCAGACAAGTCAGGAATAAAGTTGGGAAGTAGCTTTATAGATTTGAATGTTTCCCAGAGCATCAATATGGGAAGCAGGCAAGAAAAACCTGCAGCTCTGGATGAGGAATAAGATTATGGTTCAAATGTTAGTCTGGCTCTCTGTAAATCTGACCTTTATGGAGCAAAAGCTTAACTGAAAAGTTAGTTTAAAAGAAAACAGAAGAATATAAACACATGAAAATTACTGCAAAAAAGACAGGTCTACAAAAATGTACTACAGAATAAAATTAATAATGTTTGGGTTAAGAATTCAAACAGAACACAACTGTTTCTGTTGCAAAGCATTTTAAAACAACCGCGGCTATAGGGAGGTGATGCATGGGGAAAATAAAACATTTAAAGGAGCATTCAGAACAGATAATTAAACACAAGATCAATGAAACAAAAGAGACAGAAATAAAAAAAGGAAAGTCTCAGGCTGTTACGAAAACTAAAGAATAAAAATGTGTTAATTGCACACATTTCCTCTAAGGTTAATATCAAGAAAACACAGTGGTGGCAGAGATGCTTTTCTGCTGAAGAGAAATGGAGGTGGAAGTGGAATGAAGATTTGTCCACCAAAGTAACATCCCAAACAATACTGCAGAGCTGCACTGAAATCAGATAAAAACATCTTGATATGTTAGGATGTCTTAAAGTCCAGAATGGGTTTTATCTATTTTTTATGTGGTAAAACAGATTTTGAACCAGAAAGGCCGCTATAGAGAATAATTACCTGCTGCCAATCACCGTCCAAATAAAAGTAATTCTTGAAATTCAAATGTACATTTTTAAAATCGAAGAAACTGCTGCTCACAAGTCTACTAAAAACACCACATTGTTGCAGTTTATGGTTAAAAATAGCATATTCAGAAAGATAAAAACACTAAATGCATAACGAAAATAACCCCGATTAATAATATATTAGGCTTTAGGGGGTTATTTTAGTGTCAAAGTCGCGTTACAAAATGCCACTTTGCAAGTTGTTTCTTCCGCGCCCACCAGGGGGCACTAGAGGCGGAGAATAATAAATCACCGTTGTTCAAATAATCTGAAAACAGACGGAGTTATTATTAAAGGTTAATTAATGCCTTTAACTCAGACTTTAAACATTATCTGACTAAAGTTTTTTTTTATTATTATTATTTTGAGAATGGATTTTCCTTCCTGTATGATAGGGGACTTTTCTGATGGCCAATGACCTGTGTAAAACCATGCTCAGTGTTTTACAATCATACTTCAGTTTATATGGCAACAGTGAGTCATTGAGGTTGAATCTTTAGGTGGAAGTACAGGAAACGATTCCCCCTGACTATCTGCAACAATCTGAGAAAACATTAACCTGGCTGTGAGGCCGCTGTCCCTGCAAAGGGCTTCTGTTGTTGTTGCAGCGGTCAGCCACAGATCAGCAAGGGGATATTTTTTAACAGTTAGTCAGTCACTGACACATCTCCAACCTGAGATAAACTATAAACAGAAAACATCAGAGACAGAAAAAACATGCTTTTTCATTACATGTTGTGGGTAAATACAGGTTTATCAACCTGATTGCTTTTATTGATTTTTTTTTGTTTTACTCAGGCATAGAAATAGGTCAACTTATACCTAATAGAATGTAGAGAAAATCTAAGTATTTCCATTATAAATGGACAAAAGTAGGATTAGCTGATACATTTAAACAAAATATTTGTTTTTTTAAACCTTCTGTAATCGAAAAAGAGAGAGAAAACCTTATAATCCTTTGGAAAACCTAAAGTATGAACTCAACAGAGAAAAGCAAAGGAGAGAAGCAAGGACTCTGGATGACCTTGAAATAATCATTCAGTGTTTAAATACATATTTTACAGACAGGAAGCATGATGATGTGGGGCTTAACTATGTACAATTTGAGATTTTCAATTTAAGTTCAAGCTACTTGTTTATTCTGACATTGTTAGATTTGCAATTTAACATTTCTCCAGCATCTTATGCTTTCTTTTAATGAAAGGAGGTGTGAAAATGATCATTTCTGAGTAGCTTACTGGTTTATATGATGAACCTACTGTTGACCATGAGGAGGCAGAGCTGTAACCTTGTGAGCGGGACCTTCCTCAAAGGATGCAGAGCCAGCATCCTAAACATAGACCTCCTCTGATACGGCGGATCATCTCTCTCTCCGCTGCTGCTGACTGCAGGTGAAAACATTCCCGTCACATGTCTCTGATGAAGACCTGACAGGTGATGCCAGACTTCCTGTTGTGACCGGAGCTCGCCGGGGAGACCCTAAAGTAAAAATGTTGTTGCTGGGGAGTATGAGGAAGCTTTTCTGAACAGAGAGGATGTCTGTTATGAAACCTAATGGTTTTATATAAGCTTCATCTTTTTTTTCTTCAACATCTCCCTTTATTTTCCACCTTTGCCCCCTTTCTTCTCTTCCTCTCACTCGTTCATCTTCCTCAACGTTTTTTTTCCCTCGCTCTCATCCCCCCTGTCCCACTGCAGATAAACTAAAGGGGCACTGCAGTCTGAACCTTCTCCCCCCACTCGTTATATAACCACCCTGATTGTCCCCCCATGCGTAGAAAAAAAAAAATCAGCGAGCCAAAAGGGAATCCCATCTCCAGGCTGCAGAAGGTACCCCAAGCTTTCAATATTTTAGGAGATTTAGAGTTACACAAGCCCACTGCAGTGGAATATTCCTGCAGGCATAGATTTTTCCAGTTGTTTTCAAACCATCCTATCGCTTTGCTAAACTTTCCCCATGTGCCCTCATAGGCCTTTGACCTCCTGAGCCTGATGCTGCTGCCGTATTTTCTTTCACTTATGCATAAAAAAACACACAAATGCAGCACGTCCTAAAGCAGCCATATGTTTGAGGTGTAGAAGACTGAACAGCACAGAGAAAGGTGCTGTGCGTGCTAGAGAGGGTATAAAATAAAATGTGGGGTAAAACAAAAGCAAAATAATAGCTTTGTAATTACGAAAAAAAACCATATTTATTTCATTTCTTTGTGGTTCTGTGGGACGTAATAGGAGGGATTCCTCTTCTGCACCTGGAAGTTTTTCATTTGTGGTGAGAAAAGGAGAACAGGCTGTTCTGAGACATCTTTCTACTTCTCTCGCTCTCTCTCTAGTGTATATATATATCTACAAATGCTGTATATATACAGTACACTTTAATGGTAAAACTGTTAAATGTAAGGTTTAGAGGGAAGCCCTTTAGAGATGATGGGAAAATCACTGGCACTGAATGCGAGTCAATACGGGAGGTAACCCAGTTAGAGGCTGTAAAATGCTTGTGGAAAAAAGGTCACCTTCCAGCTGGTAGGTAACAAGAAGCTGGAGCTACATTTATGGTATAAATAAAAACATGTTGTATTTGTCACAGTGGCCTAATCAAAGTCCCACCCTTAATTATCACTAATGTATTGAAGGTTGTGCTTCAGGACGATAAATATTTTGCTAAGCGGAGTAAATTACCTTATTTTTTGATTGAATCCCTTTTTATTATTTCCTATAAAAATAACATTGGATTCGAGCTGAGAATATATTCATGATTAAAAGGGTTTTGACTTCTGTTCCTGCCACTAACAGGAGAGTAATCAAGTCAGGGCATGGATCCTGCCACACCCATACTTAGAAATGCTGTAGAAATACACAACCAGGGGTCTGGCAGCAGTCTCATGCCGGTGTGCTTAAAGTAAATAATTAACAGCCTCCATTCAGGGAATCTCTGACCAGAACCTGACCATGATAACCATCACCTGATGTGTAAACAAACCCACAACTGAGTGATCATAGAGTCTGTTTCTGTATCAGAGGAAGTCATGCTGACAGCGCTGATCAGCAACCCGTCAAACAAGCAGTTGGTTTCCATGGGAAGCTTGTTGATTTCTGGAGCAAATTCCATCTTTTTTCGATGAGTAGCTCTCTGTAATCTCTGATTGGATGATTGGAGCAAACTTCACTCAGATTCCTTTGTGAGCAAAATCGACTCTTTGGCTGTTGCTTCAAAACCACTAATGATCCGTAGACTGAAGTTATCAACTGTTAGTCATGCGGTGTGTCCCAGACAGTTCGACATATGACCTCTGATTCTTCATTCAAAGTGATAAGAGGGGTGCGTGTGGGGGGCGGGGCATCCATATTTATTCATTTAATTGCCCCTATGCCTAATAAATAGTAATGTCACCCCTGGCGGCAAAAAGTTCCCATCTGATTTTTTTCACATCCCTGTAGGGAGATTTGACTTAATAATAGTTCAGATTATTGGAGGGTTTTCAGACAGCATCTCAACAAGATTTGACTTCAGACTTTGACTAGACAACAATAATAATAATAATAAACATTGTTTTATGACTAAGTTGGTTTGTTAGTCAGCTTTGGGTCAACCTTCCTACTGCAGTGGCTGAGTGAGCTGAAGGTCACAATCTGATGCCTGTACATTTTTCTTGAAGTGTTTCTGTCAACAAGCAGAGTTCATGGTTCTACTAAGCTGATCAAGTCCTGATCCACAGCTCCAAACCACCACTGTAGGTATGATGTTCTCTTTTGAGAAGATTTGGAATCATCAAGAGTGTTTTTTTTTTGTATATCTGAGAAGGACCTGGTGGTTTTAGTGTTGGACATCTTCTCTGGAGGCAGCTTGTCCAGTGTCTTAATGCTGAACCACAAATACTGACCTTAACTGAGAAACGGCCAGCAGTACTTTAGATGTTATTAGATTCTTTTTGGATTTCCTGGATGAGCCGCCACGTTCATAAAACAAACTACAACATGTCTTTGGGTTGATGTTGGGAGGATTTTGACCTTGATCATCTTAGTAAACAACTCATAAATCCGCTGCTTTATTGTGTAATCAAACACAACATGTTCTTGTATCATAAACTCATAAGGTACAGTATGTAAGGTAGCTGCCAATAAGCACAAATAAAACGGTCAAGATTTCTTCCCACATGATGATGTCGGTTGAGTTTCTGGAGAACAGCTCCTGCGGTTCTCTTCCCTCCATCTTTTTTTATCTGTCTGCATTCAGGTCACTGTTCCTTGCATAACGACTCATTCATAAAACAGCACCACACCTCAGGGAAGGGACGTAGAAAAGAGACTCCAGACGTTTAGAAAATGTCTACGCAGGGAGAATTTCTGCCGCAGCAAAAAATAGATGTCAGGAATCAAGTTGTGCACTGTGGCTGTGAAGCATAAAAAAATATATATAAACTGGATAGAAAAAAAACAACAACACATAATTTTCTAAATATTATGCTATCAGAGATATATAACAAATATTTGCTTGGGGTCACAGCTCTTTGAACAAATCCTAATTGTATAAAGCTATACTTTTACAATACCTCAAACTCTCATGAGCATATCTGTGAGGAGCAATGTTGTTTTATCATCCCTAGCAGCCTTTAACAAACATTATTTCATTCTCTATAGCTTTTGAGACCAGCCCAAGTCGCCATCCTAGATAAAACCCATCCTTTCACAACAGGTTTGGCTGTTTTACACGCATTAGAGAAGTACAGTGAGATAAAGCGAATGTTAATGTTTGATTGACAGGATTTCACGTGAACTACATGTTGCTGGTTCTGTTCCCTGCCTCTGCAGCACTGAGGGCAAAACAGGGCTTGTCAGGTCACTCATTACACAGACTAATTATAGCTAAATGTTTGTTGGTACATCATGACGTTACAAAGCTTGATTCTAGGTTTTCATGTGTGACTAGAAGATCTTTATTTACACTAAACACATTTTACAAGATATATTTAAGGTATCCTCATCCATTCTGTTGTTGAGTCCTTAATTTTGTTTAAAATCAAATTGCAAACCACTTGAGACTTTCTTTATGGGAATTAATTGGATTGATTGGATTAATTGGATCTGATAAATAAAAAAAAAGGATTAAAGGATTAAAAGCTACAAAACATAAAAAACACATGTTTTTTTTTGGCCTTCAAATGAAAATGTATTGTATAATTATAGTTTTCAACATTTTCACATTTAATATTTAACCATGTTTGGATCTCCTGAGGTTTGTCTGTGGGTTACAGGAGCCGTCCACATCTGCAGGCTGTAATACTGACGTAAAATTGGGACTGACATGCAGACTCTATATCGTATGACCTAATTGGGGCAGAAAATGACTTTTATAGGTTCAGAAGTCAGCAGGGTCTCAGTCCAAAATTGTTTGGCCAAAATGGAACCATGGTTAACTGTTCGTCTCTGTGAATTGAAAAGCATTGAGATTGTAGATCCCAAGCTAAAGAGCCCGTCTGGACGTATCAGGTTTTGCATCTACCAGTTGGGAATGAATGATACTTTATAAACCAGATAGTCTTACCCGAAAACCTTATAATCTACTTTTTTTTTTTTTTAGGTTTGTAGAAACCTGTGCATCATCACCGCTGCGGAGGTGTGTCTCAGACAAGTTTCCCACACTCCATCACTCTGTCTGGCTTTGTTAATTCTCCTTAAAGCTCAATCTTCCCATGATTATACATTGCATGTGTTTTTGTTTTCAAGGAGACATGGGTATTATTTTATCAGCATCTAACAATAACATTACACAGTACTCCTTTTTTACTCATGAAGCTTTTCTGACATTTAAAAAAAATATACAAAAACCACACTATTCTTATATACCACTTTGATTGCTTAGAATGGTTAATAAAGTTAAGCTGCTGCTGTCCTGAGAGGAAACATCTTATCTATTCACGCCTTTTCTGGGAAATTCATGTAAAGTAATGTTTGTTTATTCCCACAGAGTCTGGATTATCCACAGCTATCATAATGATAGCTTTTAGAATGTGCCAACAAGTGGCCATTGTGTTCACCAGCCCTTAAAAAAAACACATTATTATCAGTGTTTTATCACTGACTTCACCTCTTTTATATCTCATAATACAATTCTTTGCAAAAGCACTAATGTCCTTTAAAGTTTTTAATACTTTTAGCTTTTTTTATTTAGGATTTTATATGGTAAACAGACATTGCATTATGCTGCCCTCTTTTACTTTATTATATATTAATAAACTTAATTTTAACCAATTCTTCTGCTCATTATCCTAAATCAAACATGCGCATCTTGGAACATGGCTGCGGCAGCATCATGCTATGGGATTCTCCTGAGTGCCAGTGATTAGAAGATGAATGCCTACATACAAGGAAATCCTGAATGTCTGTTATTAAACCCGCACAGGACTGAATGAGATTTCATTTAAGATGGAAACCAAAACCTAGACGAAAAAAGACAATTTAAAATCTTTAGTTTTTCTTTTATTTTTTAATGTAACATGAGGAACAGCAGGGCTCTCTCGGTTTCCAGCTGCTGGCTTAGTGGAAAAAGACCTTTACTCAAGTCATAAATCAATTTAAAAGGAGGCACAGTATCTATATCCAACATCTGACAGCAGCTCATGTCTATTTTGGCAGCCTTGGAGAGCCATCAGCAGATCGCTTCATCACCGGATGGATGAGTTTCATCCCTCAAGAACATTCACCTATTCCCCTGTACCTGAAAACAAACGCCCCGGCTTCAGTTGGTGATTGAAAATTCATAAACGGGGATGAGTTTGCAAACAGAAGAGAGCAGAGGATTGGATTCACATTTAATGCTTGTCAAACATCAATGAACTAAAGTCAGGAGTTGGGAAATGATGCCTCATTATCTCCGTTAATTTAATTGAACATGCTAAATCTTTTATATGGTGCCACATTTAGGAGTTTTGTTTAATGATGCCCTCACATGGCTGCTGTCTGAGAGCTCAGCGTTAAGGTCGCAGATGAGACTTATGGCTCAGCTAATCAGCTCAGGATTTTGCAATCATAGCTGGCTGCCAACCCTGAGTAGATCAGGGGCAAACGGACCAGATCAGACTCTCAGTGTGGGAGCGAGAACATGTGTGTGTGTTTTCTGTCTGTGATGCCTGACGTTTGTCAGAAAGCAGATGTATTCTGACAACGGCGATAAAGATGGAGCTGACGTTTAGTCCCGGCCTCCTTCACTCCCCCATCTGTCTGAGCCTGAAGAAACCGGAGCTTTTCCACTCCCTCCCTTCATACTTCTGCTAAAAGAGGAACTCCTAGCTCTGCTCTGGGAAGATGATGATTAACCACTTTAGGTACATGATGACAGCTTTATATTCCCCACGGGGGGCTGATGTAGCTGAGATTATGGCATCTGTTGTTATATTTGAAGGCATGATTGATATCAACAGGTTAGATTCTGACTTCAGTCTCTGATAGTTAAATATTGAGACCAGCATTCTAAATCCTCCTGCTTGAAAGTAAAGTTTTTAATCACATCCTTTTTATATCTCTAATATCATGGTACTAAATGGGCTTTATGTAGTTAGTTTCTGGAGCAAAACAGCATTTCTTCCACAATTTATCCATGCTTTGTGTACAAATATGAATAAAAAGGGGACTTTATTTAGTCATTAAGTGTTAGTCCTATGACACCTCGCCTTGAGCTCATTAGTCAGTTCTGCAATCCCAAAACCACTGGATTTTCTGTATGACGTTGCTAGAAGCTGGGCTGCCTTATTATCGAAAGAAAAAAGAACAAAAAAGGAAAATGGCTCAGAAAACATGTGTCATTCATTAAAATCACCTGATCTTAAGTTGAAATTCTCATAAAAAATCCCAACTTTTAATGAGAGCATAATTAGTTAGTGGCACATAATAAATGTGTGTTGATTTGACCTTTGTTTTAGACCCATATCCTGTTAAAAATTCAACTTGTGACCTATTTCCACCTTTCTGGAAAAGTCAACCAGATTTTAATTTAAATGGACCTCATTTACCTATTTTAAAGAGTCTGTGACTTAATTCACCCCAACAAGGTTCCAGGGCCTTTGGACAAAAAGCAGGCCCACAGAATGACAGATTTTCTACAAACTGTTTGGCAGAGGTCTGCACTCTCCAAGGGCTTTTGCAGTTTTAAATGAAACCCACCTGGACTATTTGATGCATCAATATGAAAAGCTCAGTCAGATAAGTTCTGTATAAACTAAAACCACATAAAAAAGATATTCACAATGAAACTGTAATAAACACCCCTGATAAAACAAAGGATTTTTAGTGGAGTTTTAAAAGCCTCCTTAGAGTCAAGAAAGTTAAAACTCAGAGATAAGATACTCCCTGCTTTGTAGGCCTTTAATTTTAAAGAACAACAACCAACGGAAACATTTGATTCAGAAATAAAAATGACCAGTTAGCATGTAGATAACATCTAGCACAGCATGGGAGGCATGTTTCCTTCCACATTGAAGATTTGCTTAGAGATTGGCTTCTGCCATGTCATAGATAGATACCTGAGCAACGACAGAGGCGTTTGATTACTAATTAAAGATTATTAGGAACTCTGATCTAATCAAAGAACTGAATCCTTATAAAAAGGATTTTGAATCATTCTGCCCCACATGTTTCCCTACACTTTTCAAGTGACTGCTTTTAACAATATTATCTATATAAGGGAGACTTTAATCATTAATTACATTGATTAATTTCTCCTTCTGATTAATTACTATTTTCAGCACTTATTGATAAGGTATCAGTGAAGGAGGGTGCTGCAGAACAGTGTAAAACAGTGTCTGAACATGTGCTCTCTATAACTATGATTTGATTATCTGCTGCTGTTACAGATGAGATCTGGCAAACAATGTCTGTTTTATATCTGTGTATCATCAGTTTTTAATAGCTCCATCTGTTCATAGAATGACATTTAATGAGCCTGACTCGCTATATATGCAGAAGGAGCGGCGCTGATTCACTTAGACAAGAAAGGCAGTTCTGTAACAAAGAACAAAAGTTTTCACAAACCTTGTAGAACTTCGGACCATGAGCTCAAATCACTGAGCAAACACTTCTTCCCCTTTTGGACTCCTTTAGTTTTGACAAAAACAAAGAAAACATAGTTTAAAGGTCAAAAGGTGACTGCAGTAATTAAATTTGAAAGCACAGAAGCAACTGAACACTGACCGGTTTCCCAACACTTTAGACAAAGCAAAAACATGATCTGGTTCAAGTCTCTATAAATCACTTAAATAATCATTTTGATGGTCTTACAGGTTAGTATTCACATACCAAAACACAACGTAACCTATAAATTATCTTAAGCAAACACAAAGACACAGATTGCTGTATCAGTGCGCATGCGATTTTCCAAGAGTGGAACCTGAAAAGGGAAACATTCAGAAGCAAAATAATAAAACTGCATTAAATCAGTCAAAGTTGACTGTATTGTAATAAATGAATGCGGGCAGCTTTTATCTGTTTGAATCATTAGCATAATACACTCAGCAGAGGCTTTTTTACCTAGTGAGATATTGTTTGATGCTCTTTTTAGAAGACCTGCAGTTCAAGAGAGAAGGCTTTGATCTGAATAGAGAAATAAACATTCTTCATCATCCTTGATATTTCTTGTTTTTAATTATTTTTATAGTCCTCTCATGACATATCACTTTTCAAGGCAGCCAAAGTTATTAACAATGTTTTCAAACATTAAACTACAGCTGGGTTCATTGTAAAGCTGTCATAGTTCCATAAATACTGATGCATGTTTTTTTTTACAAGGTTTGCTTCATATCAATATGAACAGCAGCTCTCTGATTATCAGGGACTGAATATAAACCCTATGCTTCTTGGTTATAGTATGAGGTGTAACTCTTCGACAAATAAGGAAATAAATATTATATAAATTGGATTTTTAGAAAAGTATTAATACCCCCTAAAACCTGTCACATTTTGTCATGTTACAACCACACACTTCAGAGTATTTTGCGGGGATCTTATGTGACTGACCAGCACAAATTGAAGTGAATAAGGAAGCAGAACAAAAAGAATTAGAATTTTCAAAAGTTTCGACAAGTAAAAATCTGGAAAGTGTGGCGTGCATTCCCCTTCATCCGCTTCTACCTTTATAAGTTAAAACAGTTCTGTGAAATGTATACGTTTATAGAACAGCATTACAGAAGATATGTCATTAGATCTGGTTTAAAAAAAAGTCTCTGATGAATTTCAAGATATTTTTTGTCCTCATTAGGGACTGAGCAACCTGACAGCTACAAGTCATCGAGTGAAATGCCCCCTGCTGCACTGCTAGAACACGTTCACCAGCATTGTTTTGAGCTGCAGCGTAGCTCCGCCCACTGACAGGGGATCAGCCAATGAGCTCCTCGCTGCTTTAGTTCCACTGCATTGAACGGATCCAGAGGAGGGCTGAGGAGGCGTTGTCTTTATAAGATCTAACCCGTGGGACCGTACTCATTTACCGCTAGTTGGAGATCATTTAACTTTATCTTTTTGAAAGGAGCGATATTTTAAAAGGAGACTGAATCTCAGGGTTGTATATCGGGGATATCTCCTACATACCTCGTCACTCAGCCGATGACAGAAAATCTTGGACCTTGGATGCAGAGGCAAGCGGTGATGCGTCGGCACCGCTGTTAACTCTTTAGAAACAAACTGAGCTGAGGCTTCTTGTCTTTTGTCGGTTTCTATCTTCAAAGGGGGGAAAGAAATTTGACATTTACAATAATGAAGCTGAAACCGAACCAGACCAGGACGTACGACGGAGAGGGTTTTAAGAAAAGAGCGGCGTGCCTGTGCTTCAAAAATGAACGGGAAGAGGAGGTATGAGCTGTTTAATTTTAAAGCTGGTATGTTGTGAATCTCTGGGCTGGCTATGGTCAGTCATTAGGGGTGTTCAGGGGAGGCGGTCACAAATATACAAAAATGCCAATTGTGGTTATGCAGCGAACTGACTTTAGTTTTTGGTTTTAGTGATTTGTTGTATTTGTGTCTGTTTGTGTGCCTCATTTTGACGTGTGATTTTGCTGTTGCCACCGCTGCTGCTGCGCCAGGAGCCAGCCAGTTCAGGCTAGTTTAAGGAGTACGTAGAGAAAAGGCGCCACTGTTAAGTCAGTTATTGACGCGCGCTCGGTTTGTACAAAATAAAACGTCCATTTTGAACGTACGCTATTACAAGGAATGCTTTTATTTTGACGGTAAAATCTTTTGACATCCTGTTTGCTAGCATGAGCGAAGTAGCGAACCAAGAGGGCGAGGCTTTTTGTTTTACATGTTTTATTTAAAGCGGTTTAACATCCTGTGTTTAACTAGGGGGCAAGGGCGAGCGCTGTACATCATTTTAAAGTGTAACGACAAAACTGACAGCTGCATCGGCATGTATCACGGAGCAGGAGCCATTCACGAAAGCCGCTGCATCCCGCCACACCGGCCTTCAGCGACCAGCTGCGTAGCATGTTCACAAGTTCTTAAAGGGACATTGACCTGGAAAATAATTTATTATATTCTACTCAAATTGTTCCCTGAAAACCCCAACGTTAGAAATAATTACCTGGTTTGCTGATTCCTATGCCTTTCTTGAATAAAAATAGTTCTAACGAAATGGTTTAACACAAAATGCTTCACATTATGTACAGCCTATTCAGTTTACACAGAGATTATTACATAGTTCATAATCAAAGGGTATGAAGATACAAGAAATACTACAAACACAAATATACACATACCCTACACACATTACAACACACATACAAGACGAAAAGTTAAAACTTACAGCTGATTTATTTTTATTTTAATTAAGATTTATCCATATTTAACAAGTAGTGCATTTAAAACTCTGTATATAGGGTATTTTAGTTTGTTTTAGATTTTTACAAATAATATTATTAAAAAGCTGTTAATTAGTATTTTACAAGACTGGACGTCAAGCAAAACATTTTCATGACCTTTGGGTCATACAGATAAGTAATCCAAACATTTTTTTATATTTTCTATTTGAGAGTTCAGTCATAGCAACTAAACACACTGAAATCAGAGGGAGGCAGACTTTTACTCAGTTTTTTCTGAAAACATTTCAACATTATCCAGTGGTCTTTTTTTTCTGGCAGCTTGTACTGTCACAGTACTGATGTTTTTATATCTGATGTTTCACAACACGTTATTCTCCAAATATCCTGAACAGTGCTTACCTGAAAGAGAGTTCAGAGAATAAGCGTGACAACAGGAGAATGTCAGCAACCCCCAACACCCTCAGGAATTTCAAGTTTTGACTGGCATGTCTACTCATGCAATCGTTGGGATGATGCTGTAAGAGAACCGGCGCAACGCTTTGATTGTAACTGAGCTTTGCATCTGATATCTGGTTCCCTTAAGCTCACAATCAATTCTTGTCAGGAACACGACACCTGGCTGTTGTTTAATTGGAGCTGTGCACGCTGTCAGGTTGTTTTGTTTTGGAGAGGAAAAGGAGAAAGTGGAGCCCCCAGGTCATGATACTCTGTGACAGTGACTGGTTAAACTAGTAAGGGGCTAAACAATGCAGGAAAGTGGTGACAGCTGAGGAGGATTGGATCCTCCATTTTGGAGCCTCTCTGATTGTAAATGTCCATCATTGTGCCCCAGACAGGGTTTTTGCTTCTTATAATTCCACCTCCACGTTAAGCAGTAACAGAACAGTAACAGTAGAAACTTAATTAAATCACTTTTGAAATAGATAGATGTAAGCTAAAACTTCCTCAAACATATGAAGTGTGCAGCTAACAAACAAACCAAGTGATGTTCTTAAAAGGTCTTATTCTCTGTTTTACCACAATAATCAACCCAAATCACAGGGTATGACTTTAGTGTTTTTATATTACTTCATTGACAGTTTGAGTAAAAATCAGTTTGGTTTTTTTATGGTTTTAAAAAGGATTTATTCTTAAATTCCTCCACTATTGGAGGCTGCATTTCCTGTTTATCTGTAGATTTCTTCATTAGAGATGCACTGATTTCTAAACTTGGGTTGTTGTAACATTATAAATAAACCCTTTTCTTAATCCAGCACAAGAAGATGGAAGGACAGCATTTAAAAGGCTTCTTTTTGTCCCAGAAAAGCGGTTGCATTTCGATTTGAAAAACAAACTGCTTGTACAGGTGATATTCAAAATCATTTTTAGAATCTATATTAGATTTCAGCACAGCTAATGCAGCAGTTTTTGTGTGTATTCCCTATAGGAAACCTAACTCAGCCTTCCTGTTGTCTGCTGCACTTGTTGTTCTCTATACCTGAAAGCCCCCCAGGAATAATGTGATAAAAAGCCTTTCTTTTTATACAACTTCTTGTATCCCAGTACCTCCTTTGATTTCCTGTTTACTTCTGAGAGATACTAAAAACAGCTGACTTGAGTTCCTCACTTACCAGAAAAAAAAATAATATCCATCAACATTTCACAAAACTTACAAATGAAAGTTTAAATGTTTATTAATATGGTGTCTTTACTCTTATTTTAACAGCCCTGATTTTTGCACTTCTCCTGGTGCCGTGCCCGCTCTGGCATTCAGAGCTCTCCTTTATTTGACACCTACCAGACGTGCCTCTTTAGGGAGAAGCAGGATCTGTCTGTGTCCTCCAGAATATTCTCGCCCGTTGTCCCTCTTTCTGTCATCACCTGGGTTTATTCATATGTTCTGTTATCTTTCAGCACCGGACATTTTGGAGCATCTTGTTCTCGGTTTCTGGCTAACCGTCATTTTCATGACACACATTTAGAGTTTTGCTGTCATTTAGCGCTACAGTAGTGTACTTCCTCTGAGGATTGTTTCTCCTCATCTTGAGCCTCTTCACAAGCACATGTGGAGCTGCTGTCGTAAGGCTTCAGGCGTCAGCTGACTGTTGACCCAGCTCTCATCATGATGCGAGATATTTTGTTTCGGTACTTGGGCCTCGCTGCCTATCTGAGCTGCTGCTAAGTCTATAGACAAGCATTGGAGGATGTTAATTCTCTGTAAAAGTTCTATATTTATTTACAAAATCACTTAAAAATAATAAAAAAAAAAACATGCTGCTGACTGATCCGATCGCTCTGTAGCAGCAGCCAGCGGATAAAAAGTGGACCAAGCAGAGCAGAAAAGTCTTTTGTCCTCGCTGCCACAGGAAGCTTTTTGTTTTGTATACATCGCTCGCTGGAGAAACATCCATAGCAGTGAGCTCTCTGTTGGCTGCAGGTCAGCAGACACACACTGTTAGATGGGATGAAGTAAGCCAATAAAAAGAGATGAACCTGAAGTTATAGTAATGAAAAAGAAGATCTGGGCTCCTGAGGGGATGTTTAGCCCTAAATCTGTTTCCTGTGTTCGTTATCTGAATATAATG
>JAUZNJ010045290.1:0-32435 GCA_034780135.1 Jordanella pulchra | reverse complement strand
AAGAGAAGAGAAGAGAAGAGAAGAGAAGAGAAGAGAAGAGAAGAGAAGAGAGGAGAGGAGAGGAGAAGAGAAGAGACAGAGCCACAGGTTTGATTATCCCCTCACTCTCCTATCAGATCTATCTCTGCTAGTTATTGAATTGACTCTGTTAATAGAGCCCAGAACAGAGAAATAAAACAAAAATGTAAGGGACCTGAATTAAAGCTTACATATTACATATTATATTACAACAGTGGAAAGTGTATACACATGTATTTCTTCCTATATTAGTTTAGTTTATTTGTTTTGCACAAAATTTCCAGAAGATTAAAAATGTATGAATTTTCCAAGATAAATGAAAAAGATCTACAGTATATCAAGTTTAATAGGATCTATTTCTGTCCACATTCATTCCAATAAGGTCCATTTCAATATAGTACAATCTAATCATTTAGTTCTATTCATATTGAGCAAAGTTATTGTCCAGTTATAGTATACATTCCATGTTTTATTTACATATATTAAAATTTACTCTTCTAACAGTGTGAATCACTAAATATTCAGCCCTTAGGTGGGTTACACCAGAGATGAAAATGGAAGGTTTTAAAGTAAGCCGGTTTAACAGGGCCCAAATGATGACATCTAGAGGATTTGATCAGAGTATCTCTATAACTGCAGGTCTTGTGGAGTGCTCCCATACTGCAATGGTCAGTGTCTGTCAAAAGGGGTCCAAGTAAAGGACAGTGTTAAACTGTTGACAGGGTCACAGGCAGCCAAGGCTCTGTGATGCAGATAAGGTGTGAAGGCTGGCTCATGCACTCTGATTAACAGTGCCTAGTTCAAATTAAAAAAAAGTCAGATCTGGTCCTATGAGACAAACTTGTTCAGAGTGATCCACATTTTGTTTCGTATATGTGGCCTGTCTTAACTTCCTCCAAATACCACTGTGTCTATTAACCTAAGAATAGTTTGCAGGTTTTCAGCATAAGAGAACATCATGTCAGAAGTTAAAATTTAGGTAAATTTTAATTTAGGCCTAAAAGTAATGCTATTGGTCCTACCTCCAGCGCAAACACCAACCAGCTGTGTCCTTCTCTAGTCCTCTCTGACGCTCTGTCTGCCCGGCAGGCTTCTCTGATCCACCTCTGTCCTCCTTCCATCTCCCACAGTTAGTCTGCTGAGACTAGCCACAGCCTGCCGCTGCCTCTCCCTGCTCCGTCTCCATGGCAGACTGCTCCGATGTATCGCTGTTCTACTCCCAGCCAGCCGCAGCCCCTCTCCCTCGCTTTCAGCGCCCTCCTCCCTGGCGGACTTGTCCGATCTAGTGCCATCCTGAATCATTCCTCCGCAGTTAGCCTCTATAGCTAGCTTGGGCCAGCCATAGCCTCTCCCCGACATTCAGCACTCATCCACGCTTCTTCTAAGCTAGCACCGACAAGCTGTTATCTCTACTGCTGCAGTTCCTTAGCTGCAGAGGGTGGCATGGCTGGTCGCCTCATCTCAGTTCTGGTGTTTTCACACTGAGTTCTTACTGCTTCTATCTGGAGTGACAGCAAAAGTCAAAAGTGGTATCTGGTATGCCACTTCGGAAGAATGGCATATATCAGTTGAGAAGTGAGATATGCTTGTTAAAAATTGATATACCAGAAAAGAGGTGTATGCCAGAAAAGTGGAGATGCCAAAAAAGTGGTAGATGCCAGTTGAAAAATATCATATGCCCAAAGAGAAGTAGCATATGTAATTCAAAAAGTGGCATATGCCAGTTGAAAACTGACATATAAAGTGAAAGAATATTTTGTCAAAATGATAGTTTTAATAGTTTAATTTTTCTCTGGCTTTTGAAAGAACTTTGGACTACTTCACATAGGCCTACTTCAACTTGATACATGAATAAATAAAATGGCTGTGTTCTGTCAAGTAAACAATGGCTTTTATTGTAAAAAAAAATTCTATTTCAATTCTGAATTTATGAAAATTATATTTTCATTCATCTTAGGCTACGAGCATATGTACAGTAGGTGGCGGTAATCACCTGTTGTTTCTAACCAAGATGAAGAAGCAGAACTACGATTTGATTAGGCCAGACTGTGGCTAGGCTAAAACTTAGCAGATCACTCACAATTCACTACATACTTTAATATTGACAATATGCTGCCATTTTCAGAACACTCAGTCGCCTAATCAAAGAAAAGACAACTTAAAAGATTTGGTGGTATGAATGTTTACTGTTTTCTCCAACACAAGCACACATTTACAACCACAAACATTACTTTTTCATAACTGCAAAAATATATTGTCAATAAAACAACATTAGGCTCAGCTGAAGGTTTTTAATTACATTTTATGAATCTCCTAATAGTAAAGATTTGCGGTAGTCCAGCCTTGAAGAAAACTGCATGGGCTAGTTTCTCAGCTAGTTTCACCCTTGGACAAGATTTTTAATTTTTGCTCTCTGAATCTAAAATCTAATACTAACTCTACTATTACTACCAGCACCTATGCTGTGCAGGCCTGTAAGTAACAATAATACTTATGCAAATCTTCACAAAAACCACTCTTATTGTTGTCAATTATATATTTATCATGATCATTATTATTGTTTTTTAATTATGCACAAACTACAGTCCTAACAAAACATAATTCAGTGTAAAATACACTGATATTTACATTCAAGTTTAGTTCCTTCTGTCAACAAATGCATCAGTTACACTCACTTCAATCAGTGTTTCTGTGCAGTCTCCTCAAAAGTGACTTGTGAATTCATTACCAACAGATTGTGACACTTATCTCCTTAAAATGTGAGAAACTTCTTAAAAAGATAAACTGATATAAAAGTACAGCAAATATGTTATATATTGGCTAAAGTTTATAGCTTATATACAACCACCAAGTTGTCTTTTTTACAAATCTTTTTCAACAGGGGTGAATGAATAGGGTGTTAACATTTAGTTAATGTTAATCAGTAAAAATCTTCATTCTAGAAAAAGACTGGGAATAAAGATTCCATCTAATGAGTAGCAACTTGGATGTTCTTGCCAGCAAGTTTTATTTCAACATATGTATTGCCTTTTTTTTCTTGTGCTTGCACCAGACTCATAACGTTGCCTGGACATGTTGATGTCTCATCTTCTGTAGCTCTGCAAAGGAGAGCTACCTGTACGCACACCTACCATCTGATTGGTTAGATGTTGATTCTGACAATTGTTGCATGGTCAGATTACAGGCGCGCATCAACTGCACGCATGATAAATGTGGCCTCCGTTGGAAGATGCGTCCCTATACAGCAATATAGCATCTGTTCTCTATTTAGGTAGGGGTGGATCTGCATATGCCACTTCTCAACTGGTATACACCATTATTCAAAAGTGGCATACCAGGTACCACTTTTGGCTCTAGGTGCTACTACCTGTCTGAGCTCCAGAAGGCAATCTCCCCTTGATTCATCGCCTTGTTTTGGGCACTGTGACCAAGACAAGCAAGGACCAAACAAAAGAGAAAGATGTGTGTCTACTCAGAAAAATTTATCAAAAATGCAACCACCAGAGATTAAAATCGTGATCTACGTAATGACCATCCAGTTGCATGTCTTGGCTGATCACAGGAAAATCAGCCAATTTCTGAGCATTGTTGATTGACTGGTGAAAGTCTAGTTTACATAGATAATTCTATAAATAGTATTTTATTAATCTGTGATTTTATGTTGGCCTAAATAGCTGCAATCACATTCAGGCGAAATGTCAATCTCTACAGTCATCTCTGGTTGCGACAGAGCAAAGATGTCTGCCTCCATTGCTGTTTTATGTAATAATAAAGAGCAGTTTCTAATGCAACACAAACACAAAGACTGAGACTTATTTCTGATGAAAAAGATGAAAATAAATAACAGACCTATGTATTATGTATTACATCTCTTCCAGGAAATCCCTGTAATTATTGCACACTTTGGCTTGAGAAAACTCTGATCAGTTAAAAAAGGAAAAAAAAAAATAGGAATGTTTCATTGGTATTTCTTTTGGAATAAATTTGACGGTCCAAATAACTGGGCTCACTTGACCGATTTAAAACTCAACTGACCCTGACCTTTGTGTTTTACCAGCTTGTTGCAAACCCAATCTACGATTTTCTTTTCCCTTCCGTGTACAGGACCCACTCTGTATGTATTTTATTAGGAAAAATGATGCAAACTTTGTGATTTTCAGTAATAGTAAGGTTTTTTTCTATCTATCATATGTAGCACAGAAATGTAAAGAGCAATTTCGAAAGAAATTATTCTCGATAGAGAAATTTTTTGGCTTTTTCTCAGGCACCAGGAGAGTGAAGCTTTCAATTTATCAGGGTCTATTGTTTATCCTTTAAGCCCTTTCTGTGATAAAGCATCCTTTGGATAATAACGGAAGACCTATGGAAATCTCAGAATAAAGAAAGGGTTCTACATTGCTAATACTAGCGGTGGTACTATTGTACATTTTATGCTAAAAATATTTTTAATATAATCAACAATCATTGTTTTTTTGTTTTGTTTTTTTTTTGTTTGTTTTTATGAAAACAGACACCTCACAAAGTTATAAAATACAAATCCCGAGGCATTGGCTTGTTGTCACTGAAGCAAATCCACATGTGCTAAATGTATCTTGTCAGGTTCATGAACTCTGGTCCATTCACAGTTAGTACCGAACTCTGTTTTAACAGATTTATCTCTCCGGGCAAAAAATGTTAGAATCTTTGACATCTTGTTTGACCTCAGAGTCACAGTTATGTTCATACTTTCTGTCACAAGAGGATTTCACAATCTTACATAAAATGTTGTTTGCTTTGAAAAACTGCACTTAAGTATCCTGCTGCTCTGACATAATGCAACATGGATATAGGTCAACCTGCTTTTTGTTATCTATGAATAGATTGTTTGCTTTAGTAGCACAAAAAATGTCAAGCAGGAAAATACTAATAGATGCTCTTTCACTTTGTTTGCACTTTGTGGAAATTAAATTTAGTCCTGGTTTCTCAGCTGTAAATAATATTGAAGTAAATAGAAAGGAGATAAAACGGCTCTTAAATTAGAGATTGGGAAAAAAAAAGAAAAGGTATCAAAAGATTCATACTTTTATATCTTCAGAACTTCAACAGGTCCATGTTTTATATAACCAAGAAAAATGCATCGTCGTACATATTCTACCTTATAGAGCCAATGTGTGCCTCAGACAGCCACTGATAAGACTTCCATTAGGACTGGTATTCAAAGCCATCGCACCCCTTAATGTACCCTACTGGCCTGGCCACAAAACCACCATATCTTATCCTCCCTGGACCAGTTAACAAGCCTGTGTTTGGTCCCCAACAGGTGCAAGAGTGTCTGAAACCTCAGCCAGACTCCAAAGGGTCGCTGCTGAGAAAGTGGTGAGACACTGATGTGTTGTCAACTCTTCAAGAGCTGTTAATGGCCTTACTGAGACTACTTCAGGGGTTTGCAGAATACCATTGAGCACCAAGAAAAGGGAATAATAAAAGATGTGAATGATTAAAAAAAAAACTTTCATTTTCCTTTGGTATTCAAATAATTTCTTTTTTAACAGAAATGTTGCATTATTATTAATTTCCTTTGATATTACTAGATAAAATTCTCTGATTAGTAAATAGAATCTATATAGTTCTTGGTTTAATAACAGACACACTGTGAGGACCCTGTAAGTACTGTATTGTTAGAGAATAGTGAACAAAAAGCATCAAAGATCAAGGAACACAGTATGAAGCTCAGTGATTATGTGGTAATGAACCTTAAAGCAGTTTATAAATATGAGGTATTATCACTATATTTAAATATCTAACAGAGAACTTAAACTTTAGAAAAAAAAAGATATGACATAACAGCTATTAAATAAAACACAGCTACTCATATAAAGGAACAGGCCAGAAAATAAAAAAGGTACATTTAGTGGAGCTGTAGATATCCAGAGCTATAGGTGGTACCAATCTGGTCTTTTTAAAGAAGTCCCATTTGTTTTCTGCTATAAGGCTTAAAAGAAGTTTGACATATAGTTAACATGTGTCCTCGTCAGATGAGACCAAAAAGGTGTGAAGTTACAATATCCACCTAGAAACAATTTGGGTGGCAGCAATGGGATGACAGCAACATCCTCAGAGAAAGCTATTAGGGGGACCACGAGATTGGGACAGAGGTTTGTACCTGCACTGTACCTGCAGTCAGAGCTACAATGAGCTAAATTAAAACAAAACATTGCAGGTATTTAAAAAAAAAGTGTAATGGATTCCTTGTTTCTTAATGCTTAGCCCCAGAACCAAAAGACTATTTCATTTCTGAAAAAAAGGTTGGAAGCATTGGGTCTATAGTCAGACTAATTACGCAAATAGGACCATTAATGTCTTTTGAGGCAGTGACCAAATAACACAATCCATGTGGGTCAATGTTGGAACCAGTGTCACTTATAAACTACATGCTAACAATGTCAATGTGTTGGTTATTTCAGTCTTAAGGTGTGAATGTTGTTAAAACCACCTGGCAAGATGGGTCAAGGCTGCACTGCTGGTGTTGAAAAGATGAAAGCCAAACCCCTATTCTCTGTTACAGACACCAAAAATATATATATATTTGTTTAATACTTGTCTGTGTCTGTGTGCTTGAGAGGTAAATGGGCCCACAAAGACTTGGCCTGGTCTTTAAACGGTTCATCTACCATAAAAAATGTCAAATATACATCCCATGAAAGGTAGCTTTGTTTAGTATCCCCTGATCCTGTGTAATCTCTCTCTAAACTATGGCTTTAGCTTAAGCATGGAAATTAGCAAACGTCATAGAAATCCTACTGGGAAAGTTGAACATCCTTTTAGTTAGGTCAGAATTCCTAGAAGTGACAGCAGGTGTTAACTCAGTAAAAGTGGTTTTCACTTGACTGAGACAGGATAAATATTACATCATATAAATACAATATTTTGAAATAATTTATCAAGGTCAAACTTGTAAATAACTCAAAAGAAGACACTTTACAGAGCCTCTGTAATGACTCACTTGGAGTAAATAAGCTACTAGGCAAAAAAATAACACATCTGTTTCCTATTGGCAGAATTTAGTAGAGCAAGGAGTGCCTGACTATATTATACCCGTTAAACACTTCAATAGCATTGTGATCAAACAGTTCAAATTTCTTTTTTGTGTGAACTTCTGTGGTCTATATGTGCTGACGTATCCTACGGACAAAAGGCTTTGCAGCACAATGAGTGTAAAGGTGGAAAAAAGAATAGTAGTCTCTTTAAAATAATGATGAGCTCTGTAATATTCTTACTGTTCAGTACTGTCTTTTTTTCTATGACCTGTTTTTAGGGAGAGTAATTTTCCCCCTTTCAGAGTTTAACAAAGCAGAGTCCTATGAAAGGTCAAGCCTTCTTAGCTAAGATTTACACAGAAGAATAAATCATGTTAGGAGTCCCTTCATCTGCTGACAATCACAGGCTCCTAATTCACAATGGACCAATGGAGAATGAAACATCCATTACAAAGTAATTTTGTTTTTTGAAAAATAACAGTTCACAATTTACCTAAAACACCACATGAGATATGGAGGAGTCTTTAAGAGGTATTGCAAACATAGAGAATTTGAGGAAAATGTTATATTCAGTCTTTATTACTTTTAACAAAAAGGAAAAAACATACAAATAGGAAACATCAATTTACAGCCTGAACAACGAAACACAATAATTTAATTCTTACTCTGAGCTCTTACATAAAATGTGTTGACTAAACTGTGTACCAAAGAGGTCATCAAATTTACTTTGAATTCAAAGTAAACACTCTGCAAGAATCCAATTAGCTTTAATAATTACTTGCTTCCTCCTGTATTCTCATCTGAGGTCCCTAAGGTCATCAGAAATGTATTATTTGGGATGATTGCAGTGTCTTACAAAAGTATTGATATGAAATTTTTGGATATTTCTAAATGCTTATTCTGGTAGGGTTGTAAGGGAGATGGCTTTTTACCTCCAGCAGTCATTGAGCATGAGGTGGGGTACACCCTGGACAGGATCCAGTGCAACACAGTAAGAAGTATGACAAAAATGTGATTTGTAATTGTACTTCTTTCCTACCTCAGTCAATAAAGCTGCAAATATTTTTGGTTGTCTTCAACTTACTTGAACATTTAGACAAAGCTGTTTTGGTTGGCTGTTCTTTGCAAATATTCTCAAAACAGGGCTAAAATTGTCCAAATTGTTTATTACAGGTTAGATTTTGTGAGCTCTGAACTTTGACCTGGTCATTTAAACATAAAATGCTTATAACTAGATCAGAGGTGTGAATTTCCAGACCTCAAAGGTCAAAGTGTCCTCCATGTTGTAGATGTTCCAGAAGACACACCAGCTCTGAAGGACAATAGCTGGGCATCGCTAATTCTAACCCTTCTATTAACTATTTGGAGTTTCTGTCATACTTGAGGATGAGCCTACATATTAGTCTCAATTTTGTGCAGCTGCTAATAGACTGACTTCCAAAACTTTTCTGTAGTTTTCTTAGTCACATCTCTCTTCCCATCAACTCCATCTTTGCTATTTCTGCATAAGAAAAGCATCCCGACTTCGAGATGCGGCCACTACCTTGTGTCACTGTCTAGATTGTCTATTCAAGCTTCACAGTGTTAGCTTACCAGAGTTTAAAGCAATGCAGCTGTTTGTTTTCTCGTGTTTTGTTCCAAATCTATGATGCATTGAGAGAACAGCTGTATTCATATAAAGTTTAAATAACATGCAGTTTGACTGAACACAAATTAGACAACTTCTTTTGCCATCTGGTTGCACTGGATTTTATTTAGAGATGAAACAGTAAAGGAATTTAAAAGGAAAAATAATAAAAACACTGCCATTTGATGCCAAGTGTTCATTTTACTTGGTCTAACCCCTCAAAATTACTCCAAATATTGTGATGGATGCTTATACTCTTGCAAGGCACTGCATTGAAATGCAATCCAGTTACAAAACCAGTATTCCAGAAACATTCATTCAGTAACTCTGATTTTTTTTTTCCGTCTTTTAATCAACTTTGTAGTTGATGGGTGTTTAAATGCACAGGGTCATAGAAAAATAACTGGTTCTTTATTTACAACATCAACAGTAATACAAACATGTTCACAGCATTATTTACAACATTTGTTTCCTGATTCCAGTATAGCAGTGCAATTCAAGTCTCTCTCACATTTCTATGGGTAACGGATAAATATAACACTGTAGCTGACACTTAGGGTAAATCATGTTGGGATAGTGAACAGTTTTTGCGATATGGCCATTGTTCATATGCATATAGTTTGGATTTGATCTAAAATGAAAAAAAACATGAAGACAACAGCATGTTTAAATAGCACGTTATGCATCTACAGACAGTTATTAAACATCTTGCTCCAGTAGTTTGATTTCTCACGATTCCCTCTGAGTAAAACCCTTCAAAACATTACTTTCAAAATTGACACTACCAGGATAAGCTCATTGATTCCTCTTTGCTTTCTTTTCTTGCTAAAAACATTTACCTAAAAAATAACTTGTAATTCCTCATACAAAAATATTAAACAAAATGAGCACTTTAATTATCCAAAGAACCCTTATCATCCTTTTAATTACCCCAAAAACTGGATAGGCTTTTTATAGATATGCTTGAGGTGCTTTAACATTTTCTTTATGTTTCCTGACAAAGAAAAAAAAAGTATAATTTCTCTTACCTTCCATAGTGTCAACAGGGATGAATAATAATACAGGTAATTATGTTTTCTTTAGGGTAGAATTATGTAAAAATAAAACCACCTTTTAATTTTTTTGAAATAGAACAAAATCTCCTTATTTGGAGATTGAGTAAAGTTTATTAACATTAATATGGGTTGAGATGCATGATTAGCTACTGATTGAGGCAATGTGTGATAAGAATCATAATAAACTTAACAGGATCTGTTCTAGAGTCGGGATGCTAAAGGGGAAAAGTATTACAGAGCCACAAAACCATCAACTTAAAGCAGATAAGTGCATTTTAAATGCATTTTTGGACAAAAAAGAAGTCTTTGATACCACACTGTAAAACATAATAACAGAGCGGCAAAAAAAGTCTTAGTAGGAATGTCCTTATACAGCTTTTTCAGTTCCGATATGATACTGATGTCGTAGCTTTGAGTGTTGACCAATACAGATATTAACCAGAGATGATATCAGCACGACTCATGCATACTTGTACTATATATTTTATAGTGTAGCGTTTTAGAAAAGATTTGATCAAATGTTATTACTCAATAATGGTCAACAAAAATAGGTATGAAGACAACTAACCCATTTATTATTAACCAACAGGTAACTTCTAATTTAAACAGAGAGGGATAGAAGTGCAGGGTCCTATCTGCTTGCTGACATCAGAGATTTTAGATGCAGGCCGATATATTTGGATATTCATTTTCTGGCTGACATCGGACTGATTTCCGATAAATATACCAGTTCGGAACATCCTGGCGGAAGCTATCCTACTGTACTTAGAAAAGATCAGAGATGTCTGCAATTTTCATCATAGGTACACCCCAACTATAAGCTTGTTCATTTTATGCAACTGGATAAAGTTTAGGCAACTTTGTCCAATTCAGTTTAGGCAACAACTGGACAAAGTTGCCTAAATTGAACTTTCCAAGCTTGATCGTGATATGGATGATATCTTCACAGATACCCCAACTGTAAGAGACAAATGAGAACAAAAAAAAAAAAAATCGAAGAAACCACAAAGACTTTTTTAAACAATGGTGGAAAATAAGTATGTTGTCACCAACAGACAAGCAAGAGGTTTTACCCTAACAGACGTTTAACAGCCTTTGTCTTTCAATTGCCACCTGGATTAGCAGCACCTGTTTGAATTATCTGTATAAAAGACCCCCAAAAGCCTCAAACAGTCAGAATGAAAGCTCAATGATGGCTATGATCAAAGAGCTATTGAAAGACGCCAGGAATAAAGTTGTAAACCTTCACCAGGCTAGGAAGAATGATTCTACAAAAGGCAATCAGGTTGGTGTGAAGAAATCAAATGTGGGAGCAGCTGTAAGAAAATGGAAGATATACAGATTATTGATAATCTACCTTGATCTGGGGCCCCATGTAAGCTGATAATGAGAATGGTGAGCAAAAAAAAACAGAACTATAAAGAAGGACCTGATGAATGACCCGCAGAGAGCTGGGACCAAAGGGACAAAGACTACCATCTGAAATAGACTACACCGAGAGAGAATCAAATGCTGTAGTACCAGGCATATCCCACTGCTAAAACCTTTACATTTCCAGGCTAGTTTGAAGTTTGCAAACTTACAGAAACGGAGGAATGGGCCAAAATACCAACTGTGTGAGCAAACCTGATGAAGACTTACTAGGAATATTGACCTCTTTCATTACCAACAACGGTTATGTAAGTATTGAGTTGAACTTTTGTTACTGACCATATACTTATTTTCCACCATGATATTTAAACACTTTCTTTAAAAATCCCAAGGTGTTATTTTCTGGATTTTTTCTATTTTTTTTTTTGTCTTTCATAGTTGAGGTGTACCCAAGATGACAATTGCAGACCTCTCTCATTTTGCTATATAGAGCTTGCTTAACCAGTAAACACTGTTTTGCCCGAATCTATAGGTGACAAAGTACCATATGTTACAGAGTATGATTGATTATTTTCATCAACAAAAATAACCTTGTTTAAAGGGACTTTGTCAAGTAGCTTGGTCAATTGATGGCACAAAAACAGATTAAGCATTGCATATTTTCTTAAAATTCATTCTATGTAATAAAATAGGTATAGTATGACAGTAAAAAGAGTAGCGATGAACCAATCTTGCTTTTTCTGCCTACTTCGGATTTTGTTCAGTTCAGACCATCATTGTGTCAGTAAGGTCTGGCCTCCATATTCAAATTGTGAATCTTAGAGTAGACAACTGATGTTTCAGCAGGTAATTTTTAGAGAACTTTTCCCCAGACTTTCTCCTCATTTGGGGGGGATTGTCCTGATCTTTATTTCTAAAGAGGTGTTTGTTCTTTTGGGCCAGTCATGCTTTTTGCTTTAAAACATGTCAATGGTTGTCATGTCCATGGCTTCAGATGTTCTGTGTACTTTTGCAGCCTACTGAGGCACTTTTAGAGTAATCGTTTTAGCCACTCCTGGGAAGGTTCATATTTTTTCCCTCCACATGTGTAAACTGTACCTAATTCCTTTAGTCTTACTGATATCAGGCCTGGGTGATCTAGCAAAGCTGAAAAAAATGAGGCTAATCACATTCATTAACTGATTTAACAAGAGGTACAACTCTTTTGTTTTTTATTAAGCTGTCTTCTCTACATGGGCATGTTTCATAGCTAAAATTTTATGGGTCACTGTCTGAATATGGGTTGTTATCTCTGTGTGAAGCTTTCTAGAATGAGCACCATGTTTAAAATGGGGATAGTTTCCTAGAAAATATGCCTTTCTGTGTCTACAAAATGATGTAAAAGCAACCAAAAACTCCTTATTTATTATGATACCAAAGGGAACAAAAAGAAATAAAAAGGTTTGGGTGTCTTGTCACCATATTTTCTTACTGAATCCATCCTATCAAGCTAAGGGTTTTTTTTTGGAGCAAAGCAGAAAGTGAAGAAACAAAAGATGAGCAGCAAACCAGATGTGCTAAGACTTTACCACCATTAGATGCACTCAATAACACCACAGACTATGTTTGGATAGTTCAATATTTAACCAGCTCTTCTGTTTACTTGTTTCACTTTCAGCACAGCAGCAGCTACAAGCAAATGCTTCCATGTTCCGTATGCTCAGACCCCATGCAATATTCTCCCAGCCTGTACACCGCCTAAAGCTGTATCTTATTGTGTGGTCGGAAAGGCAGGTGGGGCTTTGCTTAAACCTTAGGCCAGTCGTAACAGGATATGGCTCCGTAGAAAAAGTTAAGCCTCTGCTGCTCTCCAGCTTCTTTGTGACTGGTGGCCAGGCAGCTGCAGGAGAAAGTATATGTTGTTGTTAGGAGCCACCTGGTGAGGGTCTGGATGGAGGACAGGCTAGAAGCAGGAAGAGGTGGGAGTGATGGTGGGGGATCAGATGCTCAGGGTCATGTTACGAAGCAGCCACTGCTGGGAGCGGCTGCCGCTGCAGTCTCTCAGGGTGGGGGCCATCTTGTCCTCCTCAGATGGCATGTCCAAACACTGGTTGCTATTAACATGGAGCAGCGTAAGGTGCTGAGGAGAGAAGAGTGGAAAACAGGTCACCACCAGGTTAAAATTTCTTATAAACATAAAAAAAAAAATGTGGGAAGCTTTAAATAGAAAAAGGTGAGAAATATTTTTGAAATTCAGAACAAACATTCTGGTTATAATTACTAAGTCTCCCCTTAGTGGAGTCCATGACCATGTCCATTCAACATGAACTTTTTCTGTTTGAAAAGACCAAAATCACACCCGCAGAGTTCCTTGCAAAAGCATCCTCTGTTTGTAATTGCAATAAACACATATCAAAATATATTTACTTTGATTAAAGAACACAGTGCACATTTGTATTCAGGGCCTTTGAGTCAATACGTTGTAGAAGCACGATTTTCTTTTACCAGCTTTTCACACCTAGAGGTTAAAACAGTATTATATTATTTATTGCAAAACTGGAGAATGAATGAAGAATGTTTGTGAATATTTTCCACAGGTTCTCAATAAGACGTTATGTTTGCAGTTCTACCGTTTTAGTTTAATTTTTTAATAGATTGGTGGGTTATTGGTGGGTAAACAGGACTGAATACAAATGCGTATCACTATGTAAACAAAAAGAAAACAACATCCAATTTTACTTCCACTGTATAATTATAAACCACCTTTGTTGGTCCATCACATAATGGACTAATATAACACATTTATACGTGGCAATCATGGATGTAATGCGACAAAAGCAAAAATCTAAAAAGTTACAAAGGACTGTATGTTGGACCTTAAATCAACAAAGAACACAGAGGCCATATCATTGATCTTAGGCCAACTGTAGCACCATCTACAAAATAAATTAGCATTGATACAAGTTGTTTCGTTATCCATCAGACTGAAATCAGCAGACAATGACTAATTAACAAGTCTGTTTCATAAAAGACATCTCTGGAAAACTGATGATGTCTGAATTCCATTAAGTTGCTTCTGATCCGTAGATTCAGGCTCCCTGTCGCAGCTTACTAAGACACCAGAATAGAACCGGGGCCTTCCTTCATCAGTGCAATTATTGTGTTTCTCTCCCACTGTTTGTCTCCCTCTCACCTGTCAGTCTCCGTCTGTCTGCTGCTCTGTCAAGTTAGCTAGAGGAGCCAGGTGACAGAACCAACTGAAAAGAGTCCCACCTGTTGTGATGAAATGAACCTGTATGCCACATCAATGTGCCACAGGAGAAATGCCACAGAAATTACTTCTCCACCACTAACAACAGCATAGAGCTCTCAGTGGTTTTAAATTAACCATTGATGTCCAACTTCTTATAAGTTAGATGCTCTCTTCTAATGATACAGGAATTGATTTGTAGGAAGTAGGACTGCAAATGGGTTTTTTATTTGCATCCACAAAAACTAATTTTTAGACTAAATGTTTTACTAAGCAATGATTAGACAGGAATGACATATGCGTCAAATTTAAGCTGCTGTCCTGCAGGTTTTAGAGGTTTCCCCGCTTCAGCACAGCAGATTTCCATTGATGGCTGATTAAAAGGCTTTTGCTGAACTGGAATCGTCAGATCAGCTGTCCTGAAGCAGAGAAACACTGGGAACATGTAGGACAGTAGCCCTCAAGGACCGACTTTGAACATGTCTGCTGTAGATAAACAGGTCCATCCCAACTGACTTGGTTGGCAACTAAAGGAGGGCTATCCTCAGTGTAACCCAGTACAGCTTAGGTATAGTAGGTTTATTGATGCGTAAGAAACTGTGCTTTTGAGTTTACAGCTGGTCAGTCAGGGGTTCAAGTAGATCAAGTTGAAAATTTTTTGGTCACCTGCTGATAACCCAGTGCATCACCTGCAGCGATCCAAATCAAGACATCCCAACATCAGAAAGGTCCTGCTAAATAATTTTAGAGGAAGCAGCAAGGTTGTAAATGGGTACTAGAAGGGAACTGTTTTACCATTCTCCTCTAGCGTTGATCTTCAGAAATATTTGCAGCCTTTTCACTGCAAATTACAAGCGAATGTTGGCTTTGTTTTCCTTCATCACCTGATTCATCAATATGGGCTGTTTATTGTGTCCCTTTCAGCAATTAATCCAATACAGATTATTTACATCATTTTTATTTCACACTTTAGTAATTCCCAAATTTGTACAAAGGTACAATCATAATGCTTTTTACTTGTATCTGGTGTATGCAGGTTTAATTTTAACTAAACATGTAGCAGAGGTTCGATGAACAGGAGTTGGGATTTAAACTAGCTGGTAAAATACCGAAACATTATAGTATAGTCTTAAAACTATACTCCGCGTTTCTTAGGATATAATTATTTGTGAATTTAACAATGACGGTATAAAAAAATAATAAATATGACCTTTTCAACTGATATGTTTTAGAACTGAAAATTTTTTCTGTAAGATCAGAGCTTTGAAAAAAAATAGATTTTGTGATTGAGCCTCTCTGTTCAGAATAGAAATGTACCTGGTAAAAATCAACATTTCGCAAACCTATGTTGACACAGCTCTGTAATGTATAAGATATAATTTATGGATATCTTCCACTGTAATTGCTGCAATAGCAGCAGATATAACTCCAAGTTTTGCAGTCTGAGCAGCCCTATCTAGGGAGTCATCCTTAAGGAACATGAAAACACATGTGAAAGACTACAATACTGGGTCTGCAATTGCCACGGCTTTTTTTTATTATTATCATTCTACGATAGAGACACACTGTAATTGTTCATTAAAACAAGATTGTGGCTTGGCCGTTGACAGAGGATATCCAGACTAATGAGCTCGCAGAGACGCTCGGGCCTTGTTTGATCTTAAGCTATAAAAACACAGGGACCTGTATTTCTTTGCCCAGATACAATGATGCGTGTGCACACACACACACACACACAAAAGTGTATTTTCCTCAAGTGCACATTGCAGACTGCCCAAAAAGGCTTATTTGTTCAGAGTGAGAACAAAGAGCAGGTGGCACACGATCCCTCACACCTGCCAAAAACACCAGAAAAAAAGAACAAAGCTGTGTCTTTATTTAGAAAAAGAAAAAAAAAAGATAAAAATAAAAATGATATAATCCTGACATAAAAGAAATTGGTTTTCTGTAGCATCTGAGAATGAGAAGCCGCAATACCAGTAGAAAGACCTTGCAATAATAAAATGCCAAAGTATTCCTACTGTAGTTTGTCTTGTGAAGCCCAATGCAGTTTCTGCATCTATACGACCTTGTCAAACAAAATATTTCTATGCTATTATTATTATCCATGGATATTAGAATGTTATTTAAAGCAAAGACTAAACATAAAGAAGCATCAAGCCAAGAGTTTAAAAGAACGTATTTCTTAATGTGCCCTCTTGTGCTGACAGTTGGCTAATAAAGTCATCAGCTAAGTCAACACTTGGTCACAAAGATGTAAAGATTGATTCAGTAGCTATTTTAGTTTAAATGTAGGAGTTCTTGACAACTACTAAATGATAAGCAGGTTTATAGAGTGACAAGATAGATGGATTATTGAAAGATAAAACATTTGGCTAAAAATAATGGTTGATTTACAATCAAATGGTTTTGATATATCCAATCCAGTGTAATAGTTGTATTTCAATCAAACACAGAAAACCCAATACCAGTGTTTGGTCTTAGTCTGCTGCTTTAAATACTTAAAAGGCTATTTTTTTCCACCAACCATTTCTGCAACAAGTTTAACATCATTGAAAAGATGAAATAAGTTAGAAATAGAGAGCCAAGAAAAAAAAAAATCTAGTCAAATTTAGCTTTCGTTTTTCTCTGTTGTTACTGTAGCTGCATGAAGAATTATAATAATCCCATAGAGTCTGTTTTATGAAGCTTAAAATCTTCTCTGCTTTGTATCGGTGTCACATTTCAAAGTACAGTAAGTGATCATAACATTTGAACACTTGAGCTCCATAACTCAACTTGATGTGTTCTGGTTGAAGATGATGCTGTATTTGTTAGTGTGATGATCTGTGGCTGTTCTGCTGTTTCAGGACCTATGAAGACTTGCTGTGACAAACTGATCAATGAGTTCTGCTGTTGACCATAAAATCCAGAAGAAATTTCTTCAGCCATCACTATATGATCTCAAGCTGAGATGAACTTGGGCTTTGCAGTAGCACAATGACCCAAAGCCCACCGGCAAGTCCACGTTTGAATGGCTGTAAAAAAATGTATATATACTATATAAATTTGGACTTTGCGGTGGCCTAGTCAAAGTCCTTACCTAAACTGTTCATGTTAAAAAACAAAAAATAAGCTCCAATGTGGCTAAATTTCAACATTTCTGTAAAGATATATGGGTCAAAACTCCCCCAAATAGCAGATAAAATAATGAATTGCAAGTTTTCACCAACCGTTGATTCCACCTCCTATTGCTAAAGCTAGCTCAACCAGTTTTTTGATTTGAAGGGTATAGAATGTTTTCTCTTTTTTACACATAAAAAAACTTTAGTCAAAAAATGTATTTTATATGTGTGCTTTGACTAATATTTAAATTGGTTTGATGTTCTGAAACATTTAAATATGACAAACAAACAAAAAAAGGAAATCAGGTAGAGAGCTAACACTTTTTTTACACCACTGTTTTCTTACACCATATTATTAATGCTTGGGGCATCTCGTTCCTGGAGGTGGACTTATCAGGCCATTATTTAGAGAAATCTTTTTTTTATTCTGAGATATTGTAATGGCAAGAGTTATCAGAGGAGATGTATTACAGTGAAGGGCAGGGGAAATGTTTTGCACTAAATGAAATTAGACTAAGTGTGGAGGTCCTGTCCTTTGCTCAATTATTTCATGCTCGCTTTAAGGCATAGAAAACTCCCATCCAAAACCTCTCAGCAAATGAAACAGGGCCTCCAGAGCAAGTTACTGAGCGTGTGCACAGCTGAGGCCAGCTAATTAAATGAGGACTGCTTCGAACCATCCTTTCTGTCACCAGGCAGCACGCTACACTGTGGCAAAAGAGTCGCCGTTTGTGAAAATCTCACAGACTGACTTATTTCTTTTCCTTTCTTCTTTTCCACCTCTTTTTATCTTTAGGCAGAGGCAGCAATCGCTCATTTGCTTTAATGGTGCTTTGGTGTAAAGTATGTGTTTCCTCCTTCTCAGGGCACTACCAAAAGTAAGTCAGAGTGCGAACTACAAATCAGGCCATCTATCAGCATGTCACTTTGCTGCCATGTATCTGACACACATGACCAGTTCTGGGAGCTTCTAGCCCAATTTATGCTGCCTTGACACAAAAACTAAAGCATGCTATATGCTTTAGTCTTTGAGAGTCACCAATGTCTGGAACTCTGAAGTGCAAACTCGAGGTAAGTCCGCAGAGCAGAATAGGCTATTGAGAAAATTACAGGGGCGGAAAGGCGGGAAAATAACAACCCTGATATGAAAGGAAAAGCTAAAGCAAAAGAACATCTCTAACAGAGCTATGTAAATAAGTAGGCAGAGTGGTGAAAAGCCCATATGATTAGGATTCATTGCTCTTACAATCTGAACATGGCACACATTGTGCACAGCTGCTTCAGGCCAATAAGAGCCATCTGAGTGTCCAGAGCAATGAAAAGGTAGCTGCACAATGAAGGATCACTTCAAAGAACTTGTAAACAATGGTAGACCCATTTCAATCATGTGTGCTGGTAGATAATCAACTAAAAATAAACACATCCTCCTACGTTTCAAACATCACTCACCAGGCGTGGGCAGACCAGGACGCAGCCACTGAATATTCACATCAAAATAAAACATTTATGCTAGAAATAAATGTCAAATGAGATCTAATTTAGCATGAAGTCTAGCTAAAGGTCCTGCAGATAACATCTTATACACTGAAGCATCTTGACGGGACATCTGTCATTGCTTAATGTGCTTCTGCCCCGTCTTCATGGATTCCCTCTGAAAGGTCACCAGTGAAAGCTTTTTAATACCTCCTAGGACAATCTGCATCAACATTGTACGACCCGAAAGATGCACAACATGTTCTAAATCCATCTGCTCTTCCTGCAAAAAGAGCAAGCAGGCAAAATATCTCAAATTACTATCTACTATAGAGGAAACTAATGGCAGAACAATCTAATATATCTACACTACAGCTACAGTTGGACCAACAACGCTATTTTAGGTTTAGCTCACCTCATACCCCCCCCTCCCAACACTGCCCCATAGAGCAATGTATTTAAATGATATAATCGGTGGGGCTGAAGTAGAGGTGTCTAGCGACCTCCAGGCGGGTGTAGTTGTGGAGGATCCATGCCTGTAAGGGGCTGTTGTTACAGTACTCCACGGTGGGGCCATAGGTGCCGTCCTCCAAACGGCTGATGGTCAGACATGACTGGGTGATGATGTGGAGGAAGGTGTGTTTCTGCACGGATCCAGGAAGGAAGAAGGACACGTGGTTTTGAAAGTAAGGAAGATAATTATTTATACCAACAAACTGGGGTGTCCCAACAAATGTCAATTTTCTTTTTGTTTCTGTCATACATTTGTCATTAAACCAAAACAAAGAACAGGTGGATACTGGATGAACACTAAGAAATCTACTACCACTAATAAAAACTATAGAGAACCAATTTTTCTCTTATTCATTTCAATTTGGAAACCATAAACAAATTATTTAGTCCCAGTATACTCAACTAGTTGCAAAGCATAATGAACTACATATAAGTAGATATAAAAATACTTAAATTGCAGAAAACATTTCATTTAATCAGATTTAATTGTCCTGAGTTCCTGATGGGAAATGAAAACATGAAAGGGTGCTTTTTTTGTTGTTTTTGCCTTGCTGTTTCTTAAACCTTTTATTCAAAATTGTCACGTTTAAAACCTTTTTTAGCCTGAGGAATAATGAACAGAAAGATCTTTACTGGCATCACAACAATAAAGCCCTAATAATGAAATGGTGATTAAAGTTTTACATGTTTCCCATTTTGCTTTGCCGATCTATCCTTTCTTAAAGACAACTTTTTGTATTTGAAAGGCCCTTTGCCATCATCTTTAGCTCCTGTAAGAGAATTAAGCTGGAACTCTGACTTTGGTCACTCCAAAGATTGAACTATATTTAAGTAAAAGAAACAAAGTAGTAAAATGTAAATATTACTTCTGGCTCAACTGTAGGTTACACTTCGTTGTGATCAAGTTTTTACTAAAAATCATACATTTTTCATTTAATGCCAGCCCATGCTGACAATGTAGACTGGGTCACAGATTACTTCATTTCATATAAGATGCTTATATTTAAATAGCTGAGATATAAAAAGCTTAAATACAATCTGTTTTTTGGAGTTATACATTTTTATTTCTGTTAAAACAGAATTATACTAAAATATAATGCAAAAATGAATGGTGAAAAAGGTGACATGTTGACAACATTTCAAATGAAAAATTTAAATGTAAATGTAATTTAAAATTTATTTCATTATACATTTTAACAAAAGCATCATGACATTAAAAATTAGTAGAAGTTGTATTTTTCCAACGTAACACAGCAGTTTGAGAGCGTAAATATAAGAAAGTGAAACTGATGACCAGCTGAATATTTCACGGTTCCCTCGTGACCAAAAATCCAGCCCTTATCAGTCACACCTGGGCTAAAAATAACCTCGACCACAACAGTCATGAATCCCCAATAGTGTTTACCAGTATGAAAGACTGGTCTGCTTTATTCATTATTTATTCAGACTTTCTTTCTTTTTTAACTTTAGGAAAGCCCCCTGAGCACATGGCGTAATTAAAGAATTCCTCCTGGGGTTTGATCAGTGGTTGATGGAAATGGCCTGTGGGTTCCTTCGCCTTGCCATATTGACACGTCAGCCATGTGACAAGTCAATCACTCACAGATTACACTGCAGGACCTTTACAGCATCTCCCCAATGATTTCAAAATGCATAAATAGTTAAAACAAAAATGCTCTTCGGAGTTGTATAAGCCGTAATGTTTTTGACCAGTCAGGCAACAAGGCTTAAGAAGGCTTATGGGGAAATATTTTTACTTTTCCCATGAGGATAAAATGCCATGTTGTGTCTTGTACACAACATCTGTTTCCTCATTCGACTGAATATTAAATGTACAGTTTGCACAAACAGGCGTATACAGCAAAATGAAACTTTGGTGTTCAATATCCAGTGTGAGACAATGTGATTCCTCTTACTCTTGTATTTTTTTCTGGCTTTGAAGAACAACATAGATATGCCCTTGTGTAATTTAAATTCTGTATTTTATTTAGTGTGTATAACGTTGTGACAAAAGACCCCAAATGCACACAGATGTTTGCTTTTTTTAAAGCATTCTTGGTGTCTGTTACTTATTATTTTGATTTTTAAGAGGTTATTTCTGCCTTTTAAAGCAATGTTTGCAAAAACTATGTTTATTGTCAAAATTCTGCTTCCAATATCTTTATTAGTACTAAAGTAGAAAAAATAACAGATTCAAGCTGGATCATTTTAGTTGCTAAATTCAGGTTTTTTTTGTTTTTTTTTGGCATTTTTTAAATTTCTAATTAAGAAACAATCAGATGTAATATGCTTACCATAAATATTTATTGTTCAAACTTAGAACCTGTGATCCTCTATAGTCACCAAAGGCTATCACAGCACTCCGAGCACAGGATACAAGTTAATCTATTGGGGGGTTTAAGGATGGAGAATTTGGACAGCTTACCTCAAAATCATACTCCCACTTGCCAACATACTATATGAAATGAGAGAAGATGAGAGGAGACACAGCTGCTGGATGGAAATAGCAACTCAACACTATGATGTGTAAAAAAAAAAAAAAAATTGTGAAAAAAAACGAAAACAACGCCATCTAGTGGCAGAAAAAAGGTATTCAATTTTGTCCTCCCGTCTATAGTTCTTCCTCCGTTGCTTTGGTACATTTCTCTGATCATAACTTCTTAAGATGTTAAAACTTCTTGTTAAATCTTTACATCATTAAGTATTTTGGCACAAAAGCAGTTTCTTTTTTCTTTGAACCAGTTGGAAATAGTTTGGAACATTCATGCAGATCATTATGTACAGTACACCTCTGCTGTTTTACTGCATTATCAACTGCGTTATGTCAATGTTAGTTTATCATAATTCATTATATTGGGTCTCTCATAGTCTCACCTGTCGCATTTAGTCCTTAGTTCATCATATAAATCTTTACATGCAAAATGACTGGATAAGTTGTCATAATATGTCAAGCCTATATCTTTACATTTTTATCAAACTTATGTTCTAAATCTGTCCTTAACTTTTAAAAGCACAATGTATGCAAATCTTGCATTTTACTAATGAATAGAAATTTTTGAAGCAATAGATCCACCAGTATTCAGAAACAGCTCAAGGCTGCATCACACAACCCATCAACTGGCAAATATACAGTCAGAGCTCAACACAATGTGACAATGTCTGATAAATGGAAGGAGAAGGACTTGGATGGGGTCAACAACAAGCGAGACGATGAGGACAAAGGGTGAGGCTGCGTGGCAGAGAAGAGGGAGGCAAAACAGGACAAGAGGCAGAAGAAGCAGAGGCTATCTGAGAGTTCCTGATGAGATAAAAGCCCCAATTTTACACCACGTTCTCAATCATGTGCTTATAAAGGCAGAGGTTGGTTGAATGATGCAGTCATATGCTTAGAGAGTAAATGTGTCTTCTATCATTCAGACATGTCATCGACATAACAGGTATGTAATTCTTACAGTCCTGTATGAACGGTTTTCTCTAGGCAGATTTTAATGAATTAACCTTTTCAGTTTTGTTCTTTTTTTTTTTGTAGTGCTGTCGTTTCTTTTCCATGTTACAATAACATAGTCGGTCAACAAACTACAGCGCAACCAGTAAAAGTGTAAATCTGTATTTTGTCCAGTTTCTTGCAATCAACTCCCTACATATAAAGACGTATAACTAATAACTAATCATAGTCAAAACTCCAGCTATAGTTTACATTAGAAAATCCCTCCAGTAATACACTGGAAACATCATTTTACTCTGATGTGCACAGATTAACAAAAAAAACTTTCAATCTGATGGCACCGATGTGTTTACTGACAAAGATATTTACTTTTGAAGACAAGCTTTCACAGGTAATCAGTGGTGTTTTTGTTGTGTTCAAATTGTTTTAGGAAATGGATATACTTTTTAGCAAATGTTGAGGATAATTTGAAAAATGTACCAAAGCTACACAGAAAAACTAGAACAACCCTTTAATTCTAAGGGGAAAAAGTCATCAGGGGCCAGATGGACCACCTACAACTGCTTCATTTAGTCCCTGCAGGAAACACAGATCCTACCTCGGCGTCGTACTCAAACATCTGGTTTCCCTTCATGTGGTGACACTTGAGCATTTTGACGGGTCCATTAAGCCTGGAGACATCCAAACAGAGGTCATCCGTCCTGATTTCTTTATCTGCTGTGTATGAAAATACCTGGGGGTTGAAACATGAAGATTAAATAAAAACATCATTGTATTTAAGATGTCTACTTTTGGCTGCATTGGAGAGTTTGAATGTCCTTAACAGTAATGATTTTTTCACATGACTCTCTAGGCTGAAAAAATGTATTTTAAATGTTCAAGATTTCAACTTCAGAGGTAAAAAACCAACCTTGAACATGTCTTATCCTGGTAAATGAAGCACTTCATCTTTGTGTAAATATGGCGTCAGTTTTTTTTTTTTTTGATGATAAAAAAAATGAAGAAAAATCGTGACAGTAAATAACCCAAATCCTATGTATAAATTGTTTCAATTAGTTTTTTGTTCTAAAGATTTTACAGCTAGAACCAAAGTTTGACAGATTATCACATTTTCCATAAGGTATGTAAAAAATAACCACACTGATTTCTATTCATTAAATGCCATAATACTCACATTCTGGTATGTTTTAACACCAAATGACTCACTTTTTAAACAATTTAGGAAAAATGCCTTAGCTTTATAACCTTCTGATTAGTTATATTTAAGTTTTTTTTTTTAGATAAACTTGTGTCATCAAGTAAAACTTAATACTTTCTTATGTGACATCATGTAATATTTCCTGAAACCAGAAAGTTAGGCTTAATGGACACTGAACCTTAGCAAATATTCTAGAAAACCATTAGATATAAGGTTGTTAAGAAATAACCAAGTAAATCAATTAAAAGTCAGTTCTTTTAACGAGAAAAAACTGTTAAAATTAAGTAATCTCCCTCATTACTGTGGTATTTAGCAAACAGAAATAATTTTGGAAATGACCACTGAAGGCATATAGACACATATTTATTTTAGCTCTTTCATGCTTCATAGATTATTGTGGTAATTATTGAGAGCTGAAAATCATGTAGGTGATGGAAGGAATATTGGTAAGAGAGCACTTCTAGTTCACATCTAAAATAAATGACATAAGTACCTGATAACAACCTGATAAAAGATATAAAACCTTGTTATCATGTTATCAAAGGGATCACATTTAACAAGTGACCATTGTTTATGACTAATATATTTATTTAAAAAAAATGACTGGTCAACTAAGTTGAAATATATATATATATATATATATATATATATATATGTTGTATCAAAAGATAGCAGGTAAATAAGTTCACAGCCTCACCTGGTTGCCACCCATGCCGTGACAGTTGAAAAATCCCACTTTCTCATTCTCTTTCCGTCCCATGTTGTCCACACATTGGTTTGTCTCCACATTTCTGATCTGTAGGCAGGTATGCGATAGGGGTTTTTTTGTTTGTTTGTTTGTTTATTATATCAAGAAAATTCACTAAACATTGATCACTGACTTCAATAATTCTACCATTCAAAACTATTATTTTGAAAACTATCATACTGAAAACCAGATATTGTCCTGTAGCAGTTCAGCTTTTAAATTTGAAACTTTGCAATTAAGTTAACAGGTCAGCCCAAAATTTGAATACATTCTCCTGTTAGAAAATCAAGACAGACATCTGATTGGTGCAGTGATGGAAGCCAGTTTTAACCCGGATATGTCAACAGCTTTTAACAAACTGCAAAGTTTATTTTTCTTGTTGTTTCTAATCAAAACCTTAGTGCCATTATTAATTTAACCATACCCCCTGTTCTGATTTTAACAGAATAATCATGACTATATTTTTATCACCATGTCCCTTTGATAAAACATATATGTTAAAAAACAAAATGAAGGTATATTCAAACTGTTTAGTTAAACTTGTAAAATGGGTCTCAAGGTAAATTCAACTCTTGGCAAATTTTTACTCTGACTTATGCACTTCTGTTGTCATATTTTCCCCTCCCTATGCCGTTTCCTTCCTTTGACAGATGATTTTTCTACATGCACATTAACATGAAAATGTAATTTTATATATCAATTTGACAAGAGGATGGAAGAGAAGTGGACAGAAAGCACCTATAGAGAACTCCTCCATCCCTGTGGACTGAGGGGCTTCAGATTATTATTGCATCGTTTAGGAAGTAAGGAGATTTTTTTCATTCCATGCAAGTACGTGAGAAATAATCCTAGTAAAAATGTGTGCATTTAGATTTCCTTTCTCATTATCTAAAATAAAACTTGCATAACTTTGCTGTGTCCTTTAATACCACATGACAACTTGGGCTCATTTTCCAACCCACTGATCACAATTGTATTTGAATTACTGACATTTCCCTTTCCAAAGGCCATTTCACCTGTTAAGCTCGTAATTATTCATAGCCATGGTAAATTAACTTTTAAAATAGCCTCATCATTTCACAAATATGTGTTGTTTGAATAGAAATGATTTGAACATTTTGGAGTTACCAATCCAGAGTCCTGAATTAAATCTGATGGGAATCATAGTAAAAAGCTAAAGATTAGAGTGAAGGCAAAATGTCTTTCCAACCTCAAACACTTCAAAATAATTTAGGATAATAAAAATAACACGTGTTTAAGTTGCTGCAATAAAAATATAGACATTTCTAATGGTAATTAAGAAGAAAAAAAATATTTTTGAAAATTCTGTAGAACTGATTTTCTTTTTCTCATTCACTTTTAAAATGATTGGTTTAGATATCAATTCAAAATTTTGCAAAGAGATTGAAAATATCAAATGGTTTAAAGTGTATTTAGGTGTAGTATTGTTTATGAAGATAAGAAGAGTCTTAAATCCTATAAATCTTCATTATGGTTAATCAAATCCTCCAAGTTTAGAATTATTTTCTTAAAGGATTTGTAGAACAGATGACAAAGCTTGATGCAATTTTAAAAAACTACACAGAATACCTAAAACAATAATCTCTCTGATTCTAAATGTCCGAATGTCTAATGATCTCTACAAGGTTTTAAAACCTGTAAATGTAACGTCAATGATATCGACTAAACTAGAAAAAAAATCTAAAAACTTTGAGAAAAGAAAAAATAAGAATTAAATGTCCTAAAAATACAGTACAGACATTTACAAACTGTGCTCAACTAAAATCTGTGTTCTTTCTTTAACCATAATTTAAAATCTTAATTAAAATACATTATACTGTCCCAAGTGCTGAATTTTGAGCAGCCAGTGTTTATCAAGGCTTATTTGGCTTCTAACTGACTCAGCGTTTTCTTCAACTGCAACAAAAATGACACGGCTAAGAAATACTAAACCAACATTTACAGCTGTTACAGAAAGGCTGACAGAGTTTTCATTTAATAGAGATCCAGCCTCAAAGACATCTGGCTAAAAGAGAAATTGGGATGAGAGGTGAAAGAAACAAACTCAGCGTTTTTAAAGCAAGATGACAGCACACAGCAATGATGAAAAATCCTCCTATCCTCAGCTGTTAGAGGATTTTAAGCTGTTTCACTGACACTACCTTTTAAACGGCTATTTAAGATGAGGCAGGCATGTTCTCACTGTGGCAAAAGCTGCACAGGAAAAGACATGCAGAAAAAAGGCAAATCCGGTCACTTCAAAAAAAAAGAAAAAAAAAAAGACCTTCATCCAGAGTTAGCAGGTGCTTGAACTTGTATTATCTTTCTAATGGAAATGGTCTCTTCTAAGCTGAAGATCAAATAGTTTGTCTCCCTTGCAAAAGACAAACTTTATTTATTTAGATATTTAGAAAGAAATACGTTTTAAAGATGGAGTTTTACAAGCCAAGTGGAGATTATATACATAAGCCTGACCTCGCTTCCTCAACGTGCACAAAATACATCTGCAAAAGTCGCAAAGATCAATATCAATTGAACAAGCATCCAAGCATTGTTTGTAACGGGTGCTCAATACAAACGACCGGGCGTGTCTACTGCTATCTGTTTCCTTTATCTTTTCTTGGTTCCACAGATTTTCACATATCTCACAGTAATATTGTCTCTCTGAAAACACTACACACAGCACCATGTCAGTTAATCAGAAAACAACTCAAAGGTTAAAGTATTTTAGGACTCTAATTCATAAAGTGAAACTCACAATGTCATATATACATATATATATACATATATATATATATATATATAATAGCTGTGTTTCTTTGTTTTTATTTGATTACATAAGACCAATCAAATTATTCTACAAGAGAGATATGAATTGACCTTCATACACACAGGAAGGACCGATGCCTGGAAAATTTGCACAGCATACAGCCAATGAGACTTTGTGAAGGAAGGTGAAGGTTGCTGGTTACTGCTGAAGAATCCGGCTGCTCAAAGTGTAAATTAGAATATCTTCCCAGCTGCTGTTTTCCTTTTATCTTTTTAACCTGAACATTTTCCTCATTTTATAAGTATGCCGATTTTATTAATAACTTCAGACTGCTTTTTCCTTCTGAGGTGTCTTTTTTTCTCATTTGGTGTACAATTCAACTTTTAAAATCTTGTGAGTTTTCACATCAACTAGTCTTGTATGTCGCTGTAATCTTTCCTTTGCCTCATAGTTTTAGCAGTGTGGGACATTGTAATTGTTCTTATTGCATTTCAAAAAATGTTTAGTGGAAGGAAAAAAGTGTGGTATCACAGTTTTTAGAGGATCATGAAGCAAAACTGCTCAAATAACAGCTCCAAGACACAAACTAAGGGGATTTCAGGATGCAGGCCACAACTGTCTTATTCCATATGTTAAGCAACAGTTTGGTTTCAAATACCTACTGTACTTAAAATGACTACAACATTACTGTGCTTGATCTGACTTTAAACCTCTTTGGAGAATCTAGAAGGTATGTTAAAAACAGAGATGAGAGACACCAGATTTAACAAAGCAGAGGCGCTACTTTAAAGCTGCCAGGGTACATGAGTGGAGCCACTGGTTGACTGTACCCATGGTACACTGAACTACAAAACTAATTCCTGCAAAGGGAATTCTAAGGAAGTACTGAGTAAATATACTGCATAACAAAGAAACTACAAATTTTTATTTGCCTTATTCATCACTGTAAATTTCTAAAATATCAATAAATCTGGGTTTTTTATTAGCTGTAAGCCATCCAAAACAAAATCTATGTTATATAATTGCTATGTGTGTGTAATCAATTTATGAATTTCAGTTTCAAACTTTGGTTTCTATTACTGATTTAAATTGAATTTTTGAAGATATTGCCCTTTTCATTAGAGGGACCTGTTTCAGGCAGATTGCAGACAAAAAAAAAAAAAAAAAACAAAAAGAACGACATCATTAAAGTTCGAAGGTTGTCATACTTCACCAAGTGAGTAGTATCTTCTTGGGATCTGGGAGTCTGGGTAGATGTTCTCTAGATACCAGGAAAATGGTTTGCACCTCAAGGCTTCTCTGAGAGCTTTACGGGAGGAGACGTCTCCGTAGTCCACCCGCATCACACCTGCACAGGCCAAGAGAGGAGATAAACATATTTATTCAGAGGATGCCAGCAGCCTGCATTCATATTTTCCTCTTCTGTTTTCTTGCATCACCATGAAAAAACGCAAGAGGGCCTCTCCTCGCCAACATGTCAGCCCTTAAAAAAACGTGTGCGCTATGTGGGTAATTAGGGGAGGATTTTCTCTTAAGTTATACATAATTAACCTCGCCTCCCGGGTCCATTTTACACATACAGACACCTACCCAACAGATGCACTGTTTAAGTTAATGCTGCTCTCAGAACTGGGCTTCATGCTGCCAAATAAAAACAGCCTGATGTATCAGGGCTGTTGAAACTGAAAAGAAGGGAAGGATTAGACAGCAACTGGGCACAGACACAAACGCATCAAGCAGATGGTTTGTCTTGGAGTGCCTCTCGAGGAGCCATAGCTCACGTGCAGATAGATACGGGGTGGTAATTTATTATGAAAGAGCTTGATTGCAAAGGGGGAAAATAGTACTTCGTTTTCTTTAAAATAGGCACAAGTGTGTTACCATAAACAGTGCTGCAAAAAACCAATCAAATAGAAAGAGACATGCACATTCAAATACAAATCAAAGGTTAACAATTAGTTTTGAGACATATTTAAAGTAATTTGAAAAAAAAAAACATTTATACCCCTTGATTTGTGTCTTATTACAACAACAAATAGTAAATTACCAGAATTCTATTTACAAGGCACTGCCATCAATAAGTGCATTTATTTTAGAAGCTGTAGATATCCAGAGCTAAAGGGAGATGAAACCCCAGTGTTAAAGAAACGTCCTGAGAAGCTCACCAACAACGTGTGTTAAACGTAGAGGTGGACAATATTTCATTATCAGTACCTATTGTGATATGGTTTATTTCAATATTGGTGATATAACTTTTACACATATTTCTGATATTTTAATATACATCACAGTCTATAAATACAGCATTTGTCACTGATGTTCCAGGTTTTCATGTAGTTTTATGTGTTTTTGTTTTTTGAAGCTAATATTTATGTTGGAGAATTTTTATAAATATTTGCAAAATATTTGTCCTAAGTTTGTAGACATCTTTTGTGGGCATTCATGGCTGTCTTTCTAAGGTTTTTACTTTTTATACATTGATATGTCAAAATTATATCTTATCGACCAAAATTAAGAAATGTAACATAAAATAAATTTTGCCGATATCGTCCAGATGACATGCAAAGGACGCGGGAAACTTGTGTAAAAATAAAAAAACAAAAAACAAAAAAAACAAAAAGGGGGGGTCTGCTCAGATGAGATTAAATTATTATTTTTTGTTCTGAATGCAAAATTCTCTATAGGAAAACATTTCGGGTTAGAAAAAAGGCCGTAAAATACAGCTGGAGCAAGAGTGGAGTGTTTCAGATCAAAGCATATTAATATGCTAGAATCACCCAATCAAATCAGAAACCTTATATTTGTCAAAACAAATGTGCTGAGACCTGAAAACAGCTGTTTACGTACACTCTCATACTCAGCTTTTAGTTGTACCAGTTTTTGTTACTGTAGGGAGCAAATTACAAATATTTGTAAGAAATGCTGAAAACTATGTCTGTTTTTCCTTCTGCTTAATCATCCAGCACACTGTGTTTATCTGTACATTGCAGTTTTAGGTTCGAAAAAGTCTGCAAGGTGTGAATACTTTTGCATGGCACGGGGAGGGTAGATGATGTTTTAGAAGACAATAAGCCTCTTTGATCCTAAAACAAGTAGCAAAAAACGAAAAACGAAGCAATTACATTTTTATTGGTATGACTATAGGCCTCTCTAAAAAAAAAAAAAAAAAAAAAAAAAACGTTTTTTCCTGCCAATAAGTGAGCTCTGGCAGCAGCATGGCTCAGATCATCCACAATAATGTCCAGGAGGAACAGAGATGCATTGTGGGGCCACACTGCACAGCGAAAGTCATCCATCACAACGCTGGCTTTATCTGCACACCTGCCCGTGGAGAGCAGTCCCTGACCGAATCGCGGAGAAGGTCACAATTTGTGCAGGAAGATCTGCAGATTAAGGATGATCCCTTATAGGTTGGCAAGCCATCTAGAACACTTAGCCAGAGATTTCCGGAAAAGTGATTTCTGCTAAAGGGTAATCACATTACTGAGGCAACAGATTGAGGGGTGCTCATCTCTCAAGCTGCACAGCCCTGTTGCTCTAGTTTTCCCATATGCGCCAAAACTCTATTGCAGAGAGGGCCAATTTTGACAAATTCCTGAACTTGAGTTCACAAGAGCGTCACAAATGCGTCTGAAAGCAAAAATGAATTAGTCGTCTTTGAAGATCACAAAGCAGCCTTACATTCCAACATATGAGCAGAGAGAAACGTGAATTATTAAATGGGTGAGAAGAAAATGACTCTGTAAGAGAATACAATAATAAAACAGAGACATCCTTTCAGAGCAATTTGCAAAATGTAATATCAGGGAGCCCAGTGAGTCTGGGTAATGACTATCCTTATCTGCTTTTAAACATAAATGTGTGCTGAATAAAACATTAGTAAATCCTTTACTCATCTATAAATTCCTTCAAACCTCAACAACAAATACCATTTCTAAATTGCCTAAGACGTGCTCTTCTATGTTAAAAGCAGCAAAAATGTGTGGTTACTCGGCAACAGCCGCTGTGCTTTGTACCTGGTGAGATGATATAAAAGAAGTCTTTGAATTCGTCCATCCAGACTTCAGCCAGCCGTCGGTTGTTCTTGTTGATAACTTGGCCGGTTCCTCCAGGAAAGCTGTATGGCGTGGCCTTGCGGAAAACGTGTCCAACATGTGAGCATGTTACAATTTCCAAAGAGCCGCCACACTGCCAGATCTAAAAAGGTATTTTTATGGAAAAACAAAGTGTCATTTATTGAATAAAACACTTTCTGAAGTTATTGACAACCTGTAAAGATGTATAATATAAAGCGCGAATGCACTGATTATAGGAGGAGCAAGATTTCACTAGAAAATGTTAGAAAATATCTTTTGTTTTGAATACGTTTATTAAGTGGGGCAACATTTAAAGGAAAACATAATCAGTACTTCTAACTGCATCACTGGCTCTGGTATCACAACTACTGTTATCCCTAGAAATTTTAGTGAATGAATTGAACTGAACTAAAATCTAATGTATCTGATTGACACCTTTTAAATATTACAAATGAATTAAAAGTAATTCATTTTATGAAAATGATTCCAGTGCTGTAGACTAAATGTTGCCTGATCCCTGGCGGTTGTCTTTATTGGTTCAGGTTGAAACTAATAAACACAAATTTATGCATTTGTTTAATTTATAGATCAAAGTACTAAAAAAAGTGGCTTAAATCATTTTAATTCACAATGTATGACTTGGTCCCCAAGGGAAAATGCATTCCTCAAAATTGAGACAAAAGACCATGGGACCCTAGCCAGGAGGAAACATTGCATATATATACTTAGGTTACAGATGTTAAAGTGTTTGGTATTAAACATACTGTATGTCTTTTATCATTAAACACAAGA
>JAUZNJ010045279.1:0-32436 GCA_034780135.1 Jordanella pulchra | reverse complement strand
ACCCTTGTTCTGCTAACTTTATCCCAACATCAATAAATAGGTAAAAATAATGGTTACATAAACAGCAAAAAGAGTAAATTACTTCTGCGAGCACAGCCTGTCACAAAAATAGAGGGCATGAATGAATAACATGAAAACGAGTGGGGCAGATAGGCTGCCCCCTCATGTGCTCGCCTCACAATCAAATTTAGCTTTGCGTGGGGAATTGATGAGACACAGAGCTCAAAGGCAAAGTCTTCAAAGAGCGCGGTTACACAAGATTCAAGGCGTCAAACCCACTTTGTAGTTCTTGGGTGAATGAGTGGGCGTTTCAGCAGCCGCGCTGCACGAGGTGAACCAGTTCCAGCTCTCTGGGCCCCCCCCCCCAAAAAATGATCCTGTACAACAGCTACATCAAGGCTAAAGTCTGTACAAAGGGAAACAGGAGAGAATTTTTTTAAAACATTTTTCCCTTCATCCTTTTTATTAGATGATTGTATCTCGCTGTGTGTTTTCGTCCTTCGTGTTTATCGGGGCTATAAAATATGGCAGACGTAGGAGAAAGGTGAGGGCACAAGAGATGGAGCTCAAATTTTATGTGATCAGTATTGAAATAAAAGGATCCTAGATACGCAAAAGATCATTCTGAAAGAAAACCAAACATTTTAGCTAAGAATGAACTCTCATATCACTGCTGTCATACATAATTACCACACAGTAGGTGTGGCCATTACTATACTTGACGTCCTATTAGTGTTGTTCTGACTACAACTTATCACTTACCTACGCTTACCACCCCCAACCCGTTTCAGGAAAACACAAAAACATCTTCTGTTTGATCACTTAAGATTGTCAAACCTGAGACTCTATACCAGCAGATATGATCAGGCAATGAAAAAAAGACACAAAGATTGTTGATCCCTGTGAAAGTGGAGTCCGAGTTCAGCTTTTATCAGTTAGAAGTTGGTTACAAACAGAAATGACATATAAAGAGTGACCATTTCTATATTTATTTGAACAAAGATTAGAGTTGAACAAAAACAGGCTAATACTGAGTTCCTGCTATGCTAACATATCTTATAAGATAACAGTTGCCAATAATATTATTACGGTCTTTATAGATGAGACAAAACAGATCAACCATATTAAAAGATTTATGATTAACATGCTTCCATACATTAAACTATGTTCTGATGTGCTGCCTTGGTTTTATTGATCTGTCAGGTGGATATTTTGTATGCCTAAAAAGTACATAAACAAAAAGTACATAAACGAAATGCTTGTTGAAATAATGCATACCTTTTAAAAAAATACACAGATAATAATTTTCGATTCTGAGTGTTATAGAAAAACAAAACGTCATACACAAGTTAAAACATTTAAAACATTTTCAGTCAGTTTATACTTATATACTTATATATATAACATAGTTTGTAAGTACAACAATACCTTTCAAACTTTAATCTTGATTTGGTGAAATTTTTATAACTCTATCATAAACAACAACAAAAAACATCTTAGCTCAATAAATCCAACTGAAAATCATTGATTTGGGAGATTTTTTGAAAGCTATATATTTTAATTATGCTTTTCAAGACTATGATGCAGACATGCCCAATTTAAACATAAAATATGTAAGTTAACCAGAGTTTTTGGCAGTGTATTTTAAACCTATAATAATAAACCTACTAATACATATACAATCCTTTCCTAACATTCCTGTATAATCTGCATAATATTTGCATATTGCTCCCATATTTACATCATATTTCTACAGAACATTTTATTTTTTAACCATCCCTGTACATCTGTAAATAAATATCTATATCCTGTATAGCACTTCTGAATAGAAGCAAACAACATTTCATTGCTTGTACTTGTGACAATGCAATGACAATAAAGTTGAATTCTAATTCTTCTCTATTTTGGTGCGACCCTTAGTTTGAGATTTATAGATAGCTCCATGTATTGTTGACTTACACATTTGACAACCCGGGGTGTTAGGACTATTCTGTTTGTAGAAGCATCATAAATTAATTCCCTGCAAAGACCATGAAAAAACCAAACCAATATCTTGTTTGATGTAGTTAAAATAAAAAAAAAACTGTTCCATTGAAACATTTGAAAAATGAGGCTATTTTAGCACATTTCACAGCTGCTTGCCATCTTGAAGCTAGTTACTTCCTTTTTGTATCAAACCTGAAACTGAAAGTAGTATTTCTGACCGTTAGGGAATTTTGCTACGGGTGAAATGGTTCAACCGTCGCGTTATCTGTCAATTTCGTCATTAAGGAGTTTTCTTTTGTTTATTTCTGTAGAACAAGGGTGGTTCGTAATGCTGCAGTTGGTCTTTGTCAGTTTATGAAATGGTGCTAAATCAAATGGCTGAATGTTCAATAGAATACATTTTAGAAGAACCCAGATCCTTAAATCACAACTGAAGTTTATTTTGATTTGTTTTACCCTGATTTAGACACAGTTTGTTATTCTCCATGTTAAAAAAATGTTAAGAAATAACTGATCCATGTATATATATATCATTTTACTTTATTTCAGATTGGAGTCTTTAGTTGAAGATCTAGATTAGATGGCAGAAGGCTGGGGTTACTCTGGGTTACCCACATATTTAGACACTGTTCAAACCATGTTATGCAATGCTTTATAGACTGTTAGTGTTAACAGTGTTAACAGTCAAGGAGTTCATCATGCCTTTGGAGGATTTCATGTTGAAACCATTGAACTTTTCACTTTGTAAAATCTGACTCTGAAGAAACAAATCTCCTAAATGCAGATGAATATTGTTTGCTGCGAACCTGCATCTGTTTAAATAATGAAAAAAAAAAATCCTTCAGCTACTTCACATCTAGAGCTTCACTATTATTGGAAACGTGTTGTAAATGGCTGCACCAGCCTGCTACGTCGGCGTTGCTAAAAGGAAGAGAGCAGAGCAGAAGCAGAGGATTGCCACATTCTTGTGGAGGCCCCACATTCCCCTGAGCATCGAAACAGCATTAAAAGTCTTACAGTTCCTCCACCCCAGCCACCCACCCCCCCACACACACACACAGGCGCCTCATGCCCCCAGCTTCCTGTGTAACAGCATGGCCGCTCAGCCCCTCCCTTCCCTTGCTCTCATCTCGGTCAAGCTCCATCTCCCTCTACCCCGCCGCTCCAAATACATTATTTACACCGTACCCCTCCCTTCAGCTCCAAAGAATCAGGGCAGAGGGAAATAACACCACTGTATACACCCCCTCACCCCAACACACTCACACTATATAGCTGACACCCCTCCACCCCCACCTGCTCGCTTCTTTTTCTCACTCTGCAGGATGAAAATACAGAGCAGGGCTGAGCTGTGACAACGGGAACCTCTGTGAGGCCCCGTCCCTCCTCACTAATCCCTTCTGACGTGCCTCCCGAGGGCAGGGATTTGCTACAAGTCAATGCAGGAGACCTACAGTATGCAAAACAAGGCTGTCTGACTCTCTCATGATGTTCAAAGCCTCTGCACTGCACTGCTGGTGAGACAGGAAGCCAGATCAGAGACAGAGAGGGGGAGAGAAAGGGGTGGGGGGGAAATAACTGCACACAGTCTGCTCATGTTAACCCTTTCCTCGCTCTTCTCTGTAGTGCAGTGAGGCGCTTCCCTCCTTTAGTTTCACCTCTTGCCTACATCGAGCTTGTAACGCTGACGACACATGACATGATCTCTTTGTCACTGCAGCCCCGCTCACTTCTACCCTCCTTACACTTCCTCGGCTGTTAAACAAGGCCCGTTATCTGACCAGAAAATGAAAAACCGCACAGCGTAAACAGGAATTCACAGGTCATGTGATGCACTAGCTTCTCTCAGGCAAGTGCTGCTGAGTTTCAGCGCTTTCAGGCAAAGTGGCGATGGGGAGATGAAGGCATGGAGGGCCCGAGGAGGCCGGCGGGTGGGAGGATGATAGGAGGGGGCATTATTAGAGAGAAGAAGTCACATGTTATAGTTTGGGTTTTTGCTTGTGGTGTTAATGGAAGGGTGGTGAGTACCCATGCTCTTCAGCTCACACTCACAAAGAATGTAAACAAGTCAGTTGAAGGGTGTAGTAAAAAAAAAAAAAAAAAAAGAAAACCCAGCTTGGAGAGTGGAGGAAGGGCAGCAAATGAAACTAAATTATGGTGGTGGCGGGGGGTGGGGGGTGTTAGCAGTAGAGGAATGGAAAAACAGATGACAGAAAGACATTACCCCACGGGGGGAAGAGAAATCCACCAGGATTTGTAGCCTGCTTTAGGTTCACGTGATTGGCTCAACTGTTGCCTCCACCCTCCCCACCACCATGCTTTTTCCACCCAACCTCAGCCCCTTTGAGATGGAAAATGGGTCATCTGTGTGAAAGTTAATACTCTGAGCACGTACAGCACCGCTTTATTTTTAGGATGTGCCTTGGAAATTTCTTCTTCCTATTTTTCCACCCCCCCACCCCCCCAACCCCGTTAGTGGTGAATGGCAGTGAGGAACCTAAAGTTAAATAAAGCGTGTTGCCACCGTTGAGGGGCTTCGTGATGGCCTGGACTTGGCTCATGTTTCTCCTTAGTCTGCCCTCTCCATGACAACCTAGAGTAGAGGCTGCAGACACCAGCACCACGGGCACGACATGTGACGCGGGACAGAGGATAGGGGATAATATGGCCTCTGAGTGTTAGCCATGAGCTGGTATGACAGGTAGAGTGAAATGCTCCAACTACTCCTACGGCTGTTACATAATACAAAAATATATATATTGATATAATTGCAATTATTACAATGTTTTATATTTAGTCAATAATTTGAAGGGCTTGTTGCAGCTATTCTTATTCTTATCTTGTTCATCATAGAACAACAAAAGTGCATCCAGTTGGTATTGTTAAATTAGTACAGCCTGTGTTGTGGTAGCTAGCCTGAAGCCCGATGCTCTACAGACAAACTTATAGCTAACCAACCTTTAGGTTCCACAAACCAATTAATATTTTAATCCAAATATTTCTAAACAGCTAAATTGGTCCTTCTAGAAGGTGTGGGAAAACTAGAGATGTTTTCTTTCAGCCAGCTTGGAAGCAAGTAGGGAAAAGGGAGCCTTGTGTTATTCTGCTCTCTGGTGAAATATTTTCATGCCTGACGGCTTAAAGCCTTGTTATATCTTAGTACTTCTAGCTGGTAAATGTCTATCGTAGCACAGTAATAAACTGAATGATTAGAATTCGTTGACAATAAAAGTAGTCTTTTTGAAGAAATCGTTAAATAAACTTTATGTAGGCACCTGGATGTCCCTGCTGATTTACACAATTAAAGAAAAGAACATAAAAACATGTTTTTTACTTCCTCATCTGTCATTCATCGTCTATATAACTGTTCAATGTGAAACAAAGACTGTATTGGCTGCTGCAGCTCCATGACCTGAACATAGCCCATAGCTTAGCATGTTGATATTCCAATAGATATCCTTTGAAATTTCACAAACTCTTTATTTAGCTTGGAAAATGTAAGAAAAATACTTTTTATATTAATATTACCCAAAGGTCTACTAAATTCAAAAAAACTCAAGAATAACATTTCGAGGAAGTCTTTCTAAAAGAGGAACAAAGACTATAAGCCTGTTCAGGTCTCAGCTCTGAATATAGCATATCATGCAACTATTAAAGGAAACTAATAACTCACAAATCTAGGGAATATAATTTTGCTCAAGAAAAAGACAATTGACTGCTATAGTTTTTTGCATTAGAAATGCAAAAATCTAAAATTATCAACGAGTCGTTTCAAAACAAAGAAGGGGTCAGTTAGTATCATCTAATTCTTTGCTATTAAAATAATGTCTGTTGAAGCAAAACATCCATTGATTAATTTAACTGAAATAATAGCGTATTGTAAATTATTTTAGAAGATGAAGAAGTAGTTGTTGCTGTCTTGAATTAATACATACTTTTGTGTAGATAAGTCAGTACTGTAGCATTATTCCTTAAAGTTATCCTACCTCTTGTACAGCCTAAGTGAATTTGATACATATTATATACATACGAATATATATATATATATATATATATATATATAGGTGTGTGTGTCGAGGCCACTGAGATTTTTCGTTTATGTTCTGAAATAAAAATAGGATTCAAAATTCTTTGATGTTTATAAATAAGCAAAATAAAATGTGATCCCACCTAGTATCCGGTGTAATATTGGTTTTATTAAAAAAAAGTATTTATTAGTAATACACTGAGAATTTTATTGTCAATAAAATTTGTCTGGAATTATATTTTTGCCATATGTCTCTTCCTTACTCTGAGTACAAAACTACTTAGAGGCAACACTCGAAGGATTTTAAATGTAGAGCAGTGCAGCAGAGCCTACGTGAAGCTGCCATAGAAACTGCACACAACCAAGTTATTTCTGGCTGCCTTGAACTCCCAAACACAGCTGCTCCTTCATAACCAGACATCTCCATCGCTTCTTTCAGATGACTCTTCCTCTACAGAAGCCGGAATCCAGCATTTGACATTTAAATTCACACTATGAAATAGCACCATGCAAAGGTCATGAGCTGTTGTGGATAATTTGTTGACAAGATCTCGAATTATTACAGTAATTACAACAATCCCAATCTAGAACTTGCAGTCAGAACCCTTTCAAACAGATTAGTCTGAATTGCCTCTGGCTGCCTCTCTAAGCCCTCCACCAATTTGGAGTGTAACGTATTTGAAAAGCGGACTAATTCAGGCTGCTTTAATAAACTAACAGGTTGGATGGAATCTGTTGCCATGTACAACTTGGGAAAAATAAAGGTGGATCAACTGTTGAAAACAGTGTATCTGCTGCAGGCAAAGCCATTGTTGAGCTGCTGTGCTCCCAGGTTTCTCAGTGCAGAGCAGCTAGAGTCCTTACTGGAGCAACAGTGCCCCCTACTGCAAGAGAAAGGAATTGGTTCATCTGAACGCTTTCCTTACCAGCTACAAAGCGCTGACTCATTATGAGGCATGCGAGTATTTAGTAAAACTGAAATGATTATATGCAAGGAATTTACAACTAATATCTCATGGATTTGAATCGTATTTTTTGCATAAGCATTTTTTTTGTGCCACAAAAAAACAAGATTTTGCTGTGTCATTCCGAACTACAACAATGTCTGATTTTTTAAAAGAAAATTCATTGTTTTGTTCTTTTTTTTTTTGGTTGATTTTGTCTTTCATTGTTGTTTTTCCAGCTTCCAGACAGCAGTGGTCTGGTATCCTTCAGTGAACCTTGAGCCACTCTGCAGGGGACAAACCACAGAGCCAGTGGATGAATGTTTATTTATGAGAGAAGCAGGCCTGTGGCAAACTGTTTGGAAGAGTAGTGAAGCCAGATGCAGACCACAGTTTCAGATTGACCTTCTGCATCTCTGGCCAAAAGGAGAGATCAACAACAACTCCTTTTTTCTCCCCCCACAAAAGGCCCTGCAGGCCCTCCTGACGGGCTTCTCCAGCTCCACCAAATTACTCTAACAGCAGCAGCTCTGAGTTCACGGAAACTGGAACCATTTAGACTCCATTTGACATTTCTGAGCTGTTGTTCCACTTTTCATTCCTTATGTAGAAAAACTATTTTTCCCTCCTTTGCTCTGGTTTCCTGGCAAACCTCATGGCCCAGTTTCCTCTGGCCGGGGTTTTGGAATAACAGCTGCAGACTGGGATAAAAATAATCACGCCTCTGTTTGTCTCCTAAACTAGACCAGACCCACTCCCTTCCCCTAAACTGGTTGCTCCACTTTGGCTCTCATGCATACACAATAAGGCCATTCATACTGAAGTCCTGCTGTGTGTGGACTCACAGGAACGGATGTTTCCACATGTCGGCGGGACACAGCAGCTGTACATTATTCTGGTGGTGTCTGATTGTTATTAATGTTCAGAAGTTTAATTTATGTTCCACCCTGCTCATATTTTATTGCTACATTTAGGGGTTTTTTTTCTTTTTTGTTATTTTGAGAATAAACACATGTGTTTTTTTCTATATGACATCTACATAAATCAAAATTTCTCAACTTCCCCAAACAGAAAACCCCAGAAGGGTTGGATTTTCCTGTGCATTGCTGCTGCCACCTGCTGGTACACATTTAGAGAAGATCATAATCTATATTCTGTACAATTCTGATGGGAAAAAAAGGGTAAAAAGTCTCAACATACAGCATGTTAAAGCTTCAGCATCCCTACAGCTTAATTTAATACATTTGCTCTCTCTACCTGGTTTGAATTATCCTCATGTATCAGTTTGGGAGCGAATCTCTTTAGCTAATGTGAGACATTTAAGCTTTTTGTGTGGCTGATAAGAGAACTCATGATCTCTTCACGTTTAACTTTCCAACAGACTCCTAAAGGTTTTGAATAAATTAAAGGTAATCGCACATGAAGATACCACTGCCATGTTTCACTGTGAGTAAAGGGTTCTTTTGATTTAGTAAATGTCTCCAAACCTTACTTTATTCCTTCTGCTATCTCTCTATTCACCTCCTGGAGGGAATGGTAGCTTGCCTTAAGAGTTTTGATTGATTTTACCCTTATACATGTATGTTTATTTTATGTTTCTGCACAATTTTCCTAATTGGCGACACATAAAAGATTGATTCTACATGACCACTGAATTTTTGTTTTGAAAACCAAAAAGCTTTTGTTCCCATCTTCTGGGCATTCGAATTGATGGTATAATCTTTGCACCTGTTTGAAAAGTGATTTATTATTTAGAGGCCCTATAAGTACTACATCTTAAGTGTCACACAGGGATGCTGCTTTTGTGGAATCTGAACTACTTTAAAAACTATAAATAAGGAAAAGATTAGTTTGGTTTGTGAGCTTTGATATCGTTACTTTAAGATTCCCTAAAATAGTGGGAGAACCACGGGTCCATTCAACTTTGATTTAAAGCTTTGTATCGTTAGTCCATGAAAACAGTGTTGCTCTCCGCCTTTTATTAAGCCCTAAAGACAGGTGTGTCTCATCCTTTTTAGTAAAAAAAATTAAAATGTAATTTGACAGTTTTTTTATATTTATATTTTCTGCAGTTTCCTCCTTGGTTCGACACTTTTTGCACCTTTTTCTAAGGCTAGTTTTACACAAGGAGATATTTTGGTTACTTCTCTACAAACTATTAAACAATTGGAAGCAAATGAACAAGAATCTGGATTAAAATTAGAAATGCAATTCACAGGTGAGGCCTCATATAGAGAACGATGCAACTATTAAAAAGGTGACGAAATAGTTCAGGTTGTTCACAGCGATACTACCAGGTTATAGAAGCCTTTTGATAACAAAAAACAATGTTACCTCCCACAGATGGGTTTCTTCCAGTAGGAATGTACAGAATGTGTAACGTTATAGTTGGGAAAACATTTCAAATCATTTGAACCAATGAAGTCAGAAACACTGGATGGTTTAATGTTTTATTATGGAGTTTTACACAAGTAGGTGATAGGCTAGAATATAAAAATAACATTAAACCGACAATGCAAACCCATTTATACAGAACTGCACAACCTTTTCCTTTGTTTTTTTTTTTTCTTCCTGGAGACAACTTTAATGTCATACTCACAGCAACAGACAAACTATGTTAATTTAATATATTACTATTGCCATGGTGTTTAAAAAAAAAAAAACAAAACAAAAAAGAACATTAAGGGAAAACAACAAACAAAATGACTAGAAAACAATATCTCATGTGAGTAAGGTGGGATGAACTGTTGAGTTCATTTTGACTCCAGAATATCACAAAGTTGCCATATTTGGGCTGATAAGTCACAACAGTCCCTAATATTAATGATGCTGCAATAATCACTGTTAAACCCTTTCAAGGGGAAGTAAAAGCAGTTTTCTGTCTCCCACCACTCTATGCATTCATTCCACGTCATCCTCTGATAAAGCCTGGGAGCTGATGATTCGCTGGAAGAAAAAAAAAAGAAGAATTAAACCTTAAGGTGTTCAATAACACAATAAATAGCTGGTATTTACTCTTGTTTATTTCTGTCTTAGAGGTGAAATAGCTGGGAACTACAGAAACTCTGCTCTCAGCTTTGGAAAGTTCTAAAATTGATCTTGCACCCTTTCTTGTCCCAGAAACTACAGAAGCAACTGGGGGGTTTTCTAAGGATGCGTCCGATCAGCAAAAGGAGAAAATAGAGAAACAAAAAGCTCACCTGGCTGATTGTGGGAAGTTTGGTGAGCAACATTTGGAAGACAGGGGGAGGCAATGTCTGCTGGAGGACCTGCAGCAGCTGCTGAGGCTGACCGCACACTGCGATCGCATTAGTCAGGTGGTCGACGCCTTTCTCAAATTCACCTGGGTCAAATTAAAGAGGAAGACGACTGTAAGAGTGGCCCTCATATAATGCAACAGAAATTTTAAACTAAAAACCAACTGTCTGACTAAGTTAACATGTAGTATACATTCCTGACTGAACATCTCGATAACCTTTTGAATTAAACCAGGTCTTCCATATTCACGTCAGCCATCATGTGGTCTAAACATAGAAGGTAACCACTAGCATCTTTTTAAAATCTGAACCAGGTTTGAGGATCCAGGGGTTAATATTTAGATCCAACAGACTAAACATTGATCATTTTGTTCAAGCCTGCTAACATTCAATCATTCATTTACCATTTTTCTCACACATTGTAACTATTTGATAAATAGTGCTGTTTTAATTCTAATAAATCATTAATAATTATACTTTAACGTAGCCCTACTGATACTAATATATATCTAGTTTTCCCAGACTCCTTCTTAGACAAAGTTTGACTGTGATATCTGTCCTAAATTTTGAGAAACAATGACTGTGGTTTTAAAATGTATGAGCACGGGTTGCTTAAAGGAGAAGGCTAAATCCATGTGAACCAACAAGTGAAAATGAAAAAGTAATCTATTCTTTTATTACTTCCAGTCTGATCACTACAAATCCTTGCATACCTCTGGCAGTCAGACCCTCCCTATCCTGGCTCATTACTAAACAGCATAAGAAAACACTGTGAAAGTGGAAAGTGTGAGAATATTGCCTCTTAAAATACACATATCCTCTGGCTTCATGTAACTGACTTATTCTATTGCCGACCTTCAAAGATCTTTAAGGTCAAACACCAAAGAATTGGTCCAAGAGATTGCTCAGGTTATACAACTGCCTGTGACCAGTCTGAGAGAAAAAAAAAAAAATCTTTTCCTGGTCAAAGTACTGCAGGGCTATTGCTTTTATCATTTTTTTATTTTTGTCCTTGATCTGCTCAGCTCTCAACAGACTGTTTTTCTTCAGAGTAAGGTTCAGTAGTAGGGTGCCTCATGTTAAAAAAGAATGGTTTCTGGACTCTCTGGTGGTGGAGGGGTATAGCATGCGACCATTATAAGGTCCTCGACATGGCTGCCGTATCTTTGAGTCATTTGGTCCTTTATTTATTATTAATATTTATATACACTTTATATATTATTATTTATATATTATATTATGTATTATTATTTATCCCCTTTCTTTTAGTCCCAGTTCCCATGTGCTCACTTTCAAATATAATCAAAATAAAGATCACTACAACCTAAAAAAAAAAAAAAAGGTTCCTTTCCACTGTCACCATGTGCATGTTAGAGAAGAGAAATTGCAGAAAAATGCATAAGGCTATCCAAATAGATAGGATAACATTTTCCTATTTATTTCCCATTTTCCTATTTTCACAAATAGGAAATATAGTCAGAATAGTGCAGATTTTTGATTGAAAGCGTGAAGTAGAAACTGAAATTGTTCAATCTTTGTCTCAGGTGAAATTAAAGTATCCTCTTCTCGCATAAGACAGCCCAATAGCAGATAAACCTTTAATATTAAAACTGGATAATGTAATATTATTACTGACCATCAACTAACAACTTTGTGACTCTTTTTCTTCCTTCATTATATTAGGTTTTACCTCCCAGCATCAAAAGCATAATATTATATGCTCGACAAATATGGCTAAAAATGTATCATGATATAAGCTGTTCACATCAATTGATATAAACAATTAATAAAAAATTTTAACTACTGAGAATAAAAATCAGGAAAAAGAAAAACAAATTTAAATGGCAATCCTAATAACAGCTGTAATCCAGGGTAATGTGGGATAAGAAATAAAAAGGTTAAAATAATCGGTGTTATGTTGCATGGTAAGTATTATAAACAAGTTATACAAATATGTTTTATTTGATTAGGAATTACATCTAAAAGATATACATGTTAAAGTTTTTAGGATTAAAACAGCCCCTTAGAACTAAAAGAAGGATCGGTACCTTGGGACAGCAGCTCTTCTCCCAGCTGGATTTCTTCCAAAAAGAACTTCTGAACAGCTTCTGGGTCCTTCAGGTCAGGCAGCTACAGTACAGCAGGCGGAAAAATCACTTGTTTAATATCTAAGACAGAAAGAGTACACCGATGTCGTCTCACGTATGCCTCACCTTTGCCATACCAGTCTTCTCACTTGATGTTTTTTGCTTTTTTCTACCTGTGGGGGATGGATGAAAACCTCTTTAGATAAGAGTCGGGTCAAAACACGTGGTTACGAGATTAGAGACACTAAAATTAGATAATTTAGATGCATTACAAAAACAGCCCACAGCTAAAATAACTTCCTCGTTTCGCGATAAGCTCGAGAACAATAAATATTCACAATGTTGGAGCGTCTATGACAGGTTTTTAGAGCGGTGTCCTTGTGGGCTAAGGCTAGCCGTATGAGGCTAACGACGCTAGCACAACTTAACGGTCGGTTAGAAAAGAAGACTTACGTTCACGGAGCTTTTCTTTAAACAAAGGGTCGCTCCGTCTTTTCCGGTCAAAATAAATACAATAGGCGACGAACAGGGCGCCGCACATCCCAGCGACCATAGCACTCGTCCTGCCGCTCATCATGTTTAAAAACTACTCATGGACAGGCAAGGCTAGGTGCTAGCACACTGCGACAGAAAGGAAATACGAATCACGTGACGTAGGTCGCAACGGCGTCGGGGAAGGTCATTTCCTCTCATGTCTTACGCTTTTTTATCTAAACTTTATTTAACAATTCACAGTACAAAACAATACCAATCGTTTGCTAGAGGATTCATAAAACAGGAACAAAAAAATGAACAAAGGATTAAACCAATTATATATTACCTACATATAAACATAACAAAATTCTAAAGGCCAGTGATATATAAAGGGCTATATAGGAAAAGAAAAAAGGGCGTTAGTCAAGATTTTTTTAAATTAATCAGAAAACAATAAAATCTGTCAGCATTTTTTTCTTCTACAAAAATTGCAGATTTTTGCATCAAACTTTAAAGTATTTATTCAGTGATTCATATTGGGCCTGCATCTAAAGAAATTATATTTATGCAGATAATATTTACCCAAAATAATTAGATTGCTGCACTGAAATTAACCATTTCTAATCTTGATTTTATTAAACATCCCAAATTGGATTTTTTTAAGTGAAAGCAGGTAGCTGATTTCCTCTGGATTGGATTCGCATCTGAAAGTCAAGCAAAAACCTCATATCATGCAATAAAAAAAAAAAGATGATCCAAGTTCTCCCTTTCTGTCTTACAAAAACTAAAATTCCCTATGTGTATCGTAAATTTTATTCTTAAAAATTCTTTCTCATATCTATGACATAACCTAAGTTCCTGGATTGTGTTTAATTTTCTTTAGAAACTCCACATCAACTGTAGGTGGATGGTATTTTCAAAAATACTTCATTGGCCCCATTGGGAGATAAAATGTAATTCTTATTTGTTTTTGCTTTCTTTTTTAGACATTTCCAGATTCTAGTTGAAAAATGTTTTGGAAACCTAAACATATTACTGATTAACAACTGTTTTTTTTTTTTTTTTTTTTGCTTGGTGGGTAAACTGCTTAATATAATATCATAGGTAGGTACTCATGGCCTTATTTTTCACCTGGACCAGGTCGCAGGGGCAGCAGTCCCAGTAGAGACTCCCAGACTTCCCCCTACTCAGACACCTCCTCCAGCTCTGCTCTGGGAAGCTACACGCGCTCCCAGGCCATTCGAGAGACATAGTCCCTCCAGCATTTACTTGGTCGTCCCCTGGGCCTCCTCTGTCGGACGTGCCTGGAACACCTCCCATGGAAGGCGTCCAGGGGCATCCGAAAAAAGATGTCCGAACTCTGAGCCTCTCCCTTCATCTCGAGAGTGTCCAGCCACCCTGCAGGGAAAATCTACTTTCAGCTGCTTGTTACGGGATCTTATACTGGTTCTTTCAGTCATGATCCAGATTTCATGACCATAGGTGAGGGCAGGAATGTAAATCCAATGCTTTTCCTTTACGCTCAGCTTTCTCTTACCACATCAAATCATTGCAGTGTCTGCATTATATCGGCAGCAGCACCGATTAGCACCTATTGATCTCCTGCTCCATTGTTTCCTCACTTCTAAACAGAACCACAGATGCTTGGACTCCTCCACTGGATGCAGAAAATCTCAAGATAAGTAGGTGGAGTTGCCAAAAAAATTAACTCAAGTAAGAGCAGAACTAATTAATTATTACTCAAGTAAGAGTGAAAAAGTGTTTACTAAAGTACAGAGTAAGTGATCAAAACACTTGATTCAATATTCAGGAATGACACAATCAGACACAAGGAAACATTCTGTGCAAAGTTGTGGAGTTTTAAAGATTTAGTAAACAAAAATAATACAAATAAACAGCACAGTTTAAAAAAAAATTAAGGCAGAAGAAACAATTTTTTTGAATGAAACCTTATAAAAACATACTTACGGTAGTTTATGTTTATGTTAGATCAGGGTGGAGTACCTCCATTGATAACATCCACTGCAATCACTTCACCTTCAACTGTCACGGTAGATAAAAAGTAACATCACCTTAAAGCTTGTGTTAAAAGAAAAATACTGATTGTAACATAAACATTTACTATCTGGTGATTTTTTTTAAGTTATAAAAACAAGCTTGTTTTTCATTTAGAGACTTTACTCATGATGGGTTAAATTGTATGCAAGTAAGAGTTTGACTACTTCATGGTACAAAGAATCAAGTAAAGGTTAGCGGTATAGTGCAGGACAATTAATCCTAAAGGTAGATTTTTTCAAAAAGTTACGAAAGTAAATGTAAGAGAAGGGAACTTTATTTATATAGCACCTTTCAGTAGCAAGAAAATATAATGTAATACATCAATAGAAGGAAAAAGAAAAGTACATTGCAGTGGTATAAAAATAACGCAGTTATTAAAGGGAATTAAAAATATTAACTAGTCTCCATCCATCTCTGCTTATTACTCACCTGCCTAAATCTCAACCAAAAATCCAAGATGTTACGTTTCAAGCCTGTTTGGTCTTATTTATTTTTGAATATAACCAACCAATGCTTTAAAAACTCAAGTTTTTCACGTTTATTTTTCTTTGTATTATTCAGTCTTGTGTGTACCTGAACAATTTCTTCTTTGTTTCTGCCACTGGTACACCTAGATTACTCCACTGAGCAACAATAAGACACCCCCTTAAAACTTGCTTATTTATCATCAAATCTTTGTAAGACTTATTTTTTCCCCCATGCCAGTCCAGGGATACACTATTGTTTTTTTTTATCAGTTGTTTTTTATAATCACTGATTTCCTTCCTTCAGTGCCTCTTATATTTCTATTAGTAATACTATAGATCCAGTAGAGAAGGAGCAAACACTCAGGCCGTTGTGAAATATAGTTTAACCTCCGTAGAGCAAAGCAAGAGTATTTGAGATGTAGAGAACATATTATATAGTTGTTGTAAGCCAATGATATTGTTTTGATTACAGAAGATGAATTAAACTCTGCAAAAAATGTTGGGCATTATGTACAGTTGATGCAGCAAATAAAATAAAAATAATTTGCAATGCAAAATTAAAAGACTTAAACAGACTGCATTTAGATATATGATAACCATTAGAAAGTTAATGTAATCAATAAAAAAACAAGGAATTTATGTTTAGTTCAAAGACAATTTTAAGACAGAGAATAATGTTAAAATAACTTAAGTAATTGGATTTCTTGTTCTATTGTCTGAGAATACTTCAGATTGGTGCTGGTTATCAGGTGGTGATATGTTCAGGTTGAGAAAGAGTTTAAGCTGAAACAATTTAGAGAGAGTGAGGATGGTTTGACAAACAGCAGTTTATGTTGAAATATTGCTTTTCTTTGTATCGCTACTTTTAATGTTAATGTCATACTTCCTGTTAAAAGGAGTTTTTTCCTCTCCGCTGTCGCTACATGCATGCTCGATGTGAGGGATTGCTGTCACGTAAATGAGTCGATGTAATAAGCTGGTTTTCCGTAGAAATTTTAAACCCATCTTACTGTTTTCTGGTATATTTTCTTTCTCTATATGCCTTCAGATGACATGTGTTGTAAATTGCTGCTAAATACATAAACTGTATTGAATATAAGCCTGAATAGACCGATCGTTGTGTGAATAATTAAAAAAAATAAATCTACATTTATTTGTTGTGAGGCAAGGTAAGTTTATCTTTTATAGCTCATTTTATTCGCATAGTATCACAGAGAGATTTCCCAGTAAATGATAAGAAAATATAAGATTTGACAAAGTGGGAAGAAATGTTCTGCTTATTTAAAAAAATTAATTGTCTAGAATGTTATTAGTATTAAAAAATGTAATTCCTGATAAGATTAATCTATACTTTGCTTCGTGGCACCGATTAAATGTTACTATGTGTTGACCAAAAATATTAAAGTCAGTATTTAAGAGATAAGGTTTGTATGTCAGATTTATTTCTTTTACATTGTTCCTTAACATCCAATCTGTTTAAACATTAAACCTCAACTAAACTGACAGAATACTATTAAAGTTTACATTTTTTAATCAGCTACATAAGATTAATTGCTTTACAAACCTGTTGATTAATTAAGTGGTATATTTCCTGAGAGGAAAGCATGTCAAATTTGATCCACTTAGCATTATAATACTTCCTTTTTTAAGCCTGTTCCACCAACAAAATTAGATCTGCAATAAAATCTAATCAACCTAAACAAGCCGACTTAGACTCGGGGTGTTTTATTGCATATTAATCCTTCATTTCTCTTCAGTGGGGACATTCCTAGAATACACAATGACAACAAGGTGCTTTGATTAAAGCATTTTATACAAAAATAAAGTAGCTACACACACAAAAAAAAAACAACTAGTGAAATTATTTAGGCTATTAAAAGTAAAACTGAATGTAATGTATTTATATTCAGAGAAAGCAAATTTCAAACTTTTATGTAATATGTTTGTTAAGAATTGACCAGATTATTATTTTTGTTTAATTAAATGCAAAATACACATAGTTTTAAAGTTTTTCCTATTTTTTTCAAATTACAGGAACAACTTTAATGTGTTTATTCTGGTTTTATGGGATAGAACAACACTGAACCGTAGCTGTGAAACAACAGAGAATGATTAGAAAAAAACTGATGCAGAAGACGGATACTTCACAAACTATGGCATTTATTTCAAACAGAGGCTTCTGCTTTGCTTACATTTTTACAATAAATTACACAATGACCATCATCAGATGAGCCTAATAAATACCAGGGAGCTTTTATTTTATTATTTTATATCTGACAAACTTTACTTTGTCTTAATCTAGGATGCTTCAGGCTGTTTAGTTGTTGGAAAACAGTTCAGCTGCATCCAACGCCGTAATTCTCCTCTAACAAGCATAATCAAACACAAAGACTGAAAGAAAACACAAACAACAGAGAATATGAAATTTAAAAAAAAAAGAGGAAAAAATAGAAAACTATCAGGATTTGGACTGAATGGAACATAAAGGAAGTGAAATCCAGGAAGAAAAGGTATCATGGAGAATAAACATGCTCTAACTCTCAGTATTTACACTCAGACTACAGTTAAAACCATAAAACTGTCTGTACAGAAAAGTACATGTTATTAACAGTGCAAGATATTAAATAGCTTGACTCAAAACACTTCTCAATATACAAATGTATAACAAAAGCATACAATTACATACAAGTGCTGGACAAAAATGTAACTTCAGGTTATTATACAACAGGGGGGATTTATACAAAGGAAAACACCAGAGGGATGTCGTTAGAAATGTTCACACGAACGTCACTTTGTGATATAAATGCACATTTACAATAACTTTACCCTTAATCTGCTCGTAGTACAGGGAACGGTTCTGGTAGGGATGAGGGCGAGAACAGGCCTGCATACCGCTACTGCTCAGGAGTGACGTCAGGAAACCCTCAAAGTGGCAAAAATATAAACAATACATGTCGTAAAACTTCGTTTTTCAAATACTGTAAATGTAGGATTCTTGGTTTTGATGTTTTAGGCAGTACTTAGTTACAAGGCCCATCGCAATAAATTAGAATATCATCGAAAAGTTCTTTTGTTTCAGTAATTCAGATGAAAAGGCAACTATAATTTAGTTTGATTACACACAGAATGAATAAATGCGATATTTCAAACATTTATTTTTACTTATTTTGATATTATGGCTTTAAAGGTGATTAGAAATCCAATAATATATTCCTGAGAAAATTAAAACATTTCCATCAAACCAACAAAAACTAGACAGAAATGTTATGTTAAGTCAATCTCTGGAAGGTTTTTCACAATTACTGCTCAAGAAGCTCACAGTTCATAGAGGGCTGCATCCAAAGAGATCAGTGGAAAGTTGAGTGGAAGGAAAAACAGTGAGAAAGATACAGGACTGAGATCAATCAAATGCTTGGGGTCTATTTCCAAAGGTGGACTGCAGCTGGTGTCTGTACTAAAGACTAATGTGCTCAAGCCTACAACTGGAAAGTTAAAAGGGAGGAAAAGAGTAAATAATTAGAAAAGACAGACTTAAAGTTGCTGGAAGTGCAGTATGATGAGAAGGACCTGATCATACATCCAAAAGGTACCAATACTTGGTTTTATGACTAAAAACACCTCAGCAGAGTGGCAGGCTAATGAGCTCCATATAACATTAGAATTGATGCAGTGATTCTTGGAAAAGAAGGCCAACCAATTAGAAGGTGCAGTTAATTGACATTTAGACCAGCTGAAAACTGTTCTTTAACAACATCTAAATCATTTTAAAAGGCTGCAGCCGACCCTGTTGTTTGCAGACCATTTTCAACACTTTTTCCTTTCACTAAACTTTCCATTTAAAAGTTTGGATAAAACACTGAACAGCTTTTCGTGGCTTACAGACCCGACCTTCTATTGGACACCCCCCCCCTCCCCATTGAATAGGTCACAACATAACACTTCTCTATTAAATAATCCTTCCTTATTGGTCTAATGTAATATTAAAATTTCTTAGAAAGATCATTTTATAGCCAGAATCACCCAAATGAATAGAAATTAATGAAGGATAATAATTTGAGTGTAATGAATCTGTGTGGGAGTTTAACCTTTTTTTAAAATTGCTGAAATAAATGTACATTTTGAGTCTATTCTGATGTTTTGGGATGCGGCTGCATTTAGTTTGATCCCGTTACAGACGTCACATTTTCAGTGATGAAGGCTGGGCAGGACTGGACGTCCTGAGATAAAGCAGACAGGCTTTTAAAAATAAAAAAAAAAAGGTAGAGGATGCAATCATTCATTTCATCACTGCTTGTTTTATACTACCACACCCAACAGTAACACCCAGGATGGATGAGTATTCAGCAGTAGATTCTTAAATACGTTCAAAGCATCCATTAGCATCGGTCAGACGTAGCCCTTCGCTGGCCGCTCACTCACAAGCCAAACTTCAGTCTTCTCTTTTTTCATTTTTTTTTTCCTATAAAGCAGACTTTCCTTTCTCCAGAGGAACAAAAAGGCACTACAGCTTTACTCCATCTTTATCCGCTGGAGCTTTCACAGGAGATGAGATGAATCCATGGCCTTTCCACAGGACTGCAAAGCCATGTCAGAGAAACATGTGGCAGCCGATCCAATTCTAACTCCATCAAACGGAAACCGTTATTGCTTGTAAAAACAAACAGCTGAATGAAATAAAAGCGGAAAGGTGAGATGTGGCTAAAGTTTTTAACAAATTTCACCCCCCCCCCGAAACACAATCTTCATAAAAGTGCACTTAAGTGCGGATAGCTTGCCGAGGAAACAGTTGTCAGTAGAAAATAGTGCTTGTTTTTCTGGTTTTTGTGCCCCAGCAGTGGCAGGTGAACCAGTCAGGTTCGTCTCTTCGCCCTGCTGTAAAGGAAAGGGGGCGGCGACCTCGGAGTGCTGGTTAAGTGCTTGGTGCGGTGGTTCTTTACTCCTGCCGCTTCGTCCTGTCACCTGCACTCCACTGATACCCCAGAGTTCTGAGACGAGGAGGATGAAGACGGTACCGGAGGGTCTGCGAGCGTCAGCATCACTGCTGCTGTAAGTGAGCTTGACGATGGCGAAGAAGAGGAGGAGGAGGAAGCAGCTACTGCGCCTGAATGTACAAAAACACCCAAACAGTTCATTTTAAATGTGTTTTGTTAGTTTTTTTTTTTTGGCATTAGGATCCAGCAAAGACTCTGTCTTACTTTCTCTTTCCTTCTTCTTCATGCGTTTCCGCCTCCGGTCAATAGAGGCCACCTCCGACTTCAGGGAGAGGTAGTGGTTCCGGATGTCTTGCAGTTTCTCCTGAAGAAATGAAATCCTCTCCAGGCTGCTCATCTTTTCCAGATCAGCTAAGTGGGAAGAAAAAGATTCATAATGCAAAGCAGAGAACCTTGGAAACATTACTGACATTTCTTGAACACTTTCAAATATTCTCATTTAGTATTTTCAAGACATCTTTTTGTTTGCAACACAGATATAATTTTGACATAATATTGAAAATGATTAATGATTTTCAACATCTTTACAGATAATATTCAGAACATTGCAGCTGCTCTTGTTTTCTCTTATTTTCAAGTAAAAGAAGAAAAACTGGACTTCTTTAACGAACAAAACTGTTGCTACACAGACACATGGTGGTGGCAGCATCATGCCCTGGGGAAGCTTTTCTCCTGCTCACAGTTAATGGGGTCGATGTAAAACCTGTAAAGGACTTGAGACTAGGAAGGAGGTTAACCGTTGAGCAAGACACCGATCCCAGGCTGAACTACAGGGGACGACCTAGTCAAAGTTCAGATCCAAATCCCATAAGAATCTGTGATTCATCTGCAGATGTTCCCCATTCAATCGGACAGTTTAAGCTAGTTTTCCTTTCTTCCTTCCACTTCTCATCCATTTCCTACCTATTTCGGTAATTGCATAAAAACGCTCCAAGTATGTTGCTGTTGTATAAAGACAGAGAGATAAGGACTATGAAGGCTTTAATAAACTGGAATCAGACTGGTTTCAGTACTTACACATCTGGAAACTCCATTTGTACACCCGTGGCGATCTTCCATGGCCGTCTTTGTGGTGAGAGTGATCAGCGTCGCCTTGCTTGTGGTACTTATGGCTGGAGGGGGGAGACCGGCTGTGATACTTGGGCGAAGCGGCGGCCTTCAGGTCCGACGCGCTGTTCTTACAGGCGGCTGGTTTGACCGAGCCTTCAACAACAGACTGGTCCTCGCTGTCGCTGCTGTTAGCTGAGCACGTGGAAGACACGAGGAAACGGAAAAACCTTAAGCTGATAAAATAATAAAGCTTTTATGTTTTAGTATCACTAAGATTCAACAGGGTGCAGTTAGAATCTGTTACAGTTTTCCAGACTCTAATTTTCCATTTCTAAAGAGGAAATGTAAACGTTTATGGCAGACATTTCTACAGTGGGAAGAACCTAGTATACAATAAACCTACAAAAACAGAAAAAAACAAAAGTGAAGAAGGAGGATGAATGGATCAACAGGATGGAAAAAACGAATCGGTTGGTTTGACGGATGAGGAGCTGGATAGAAAGATGGAAGCAGAGGGACGAATGGAAGGAAAGAAAAACGTGTGGATGCAGGGATGGAAAAGAGACAGATAAACAGATAGATGAAGGAGAAATGGAGTGATTAACATGTTTATTAATGACCTAAAAACATTTCCTTAAAATGATCCATAAAGGAACATTTTATTTTCCCCACACTTCTTCGGACCCTGAAGTAGTCGGATCTTGATCAGGATGTTTCTGGATCTCCTACCTGGTTTCTGGTTCTTTTTGGGAGGCACACCGAGGCTTTTGCGGTTAGGCTTGTGTTTCTTTGAGGCTCCGCCTGTCTGTGATTCCTTCTGCCTCTTCTGACTCACAGACACTAAAAACAAGATTGTGAAATAAGACTTTAGCTTGTGTCTCCCCCACAGTTTAGATCAAATGACAATAATCTCTCGGGGGGGAAATAGGAAAGATTTTGCAGCATTTGTACCTTTGGACTTCTGCTCACTGTCCTGCTGGCTGCTGCTGCTCAGCTCCAAGCTGCTGCTGCTGTTACAGGACAGACTGACGTCATAAACCTTTGAGGGGGAACCTGCCCCGTCATCCTGTGGCAGCTCCTGCAGCTCTCCGCCGAGGCTCTCCACCTCCACGGTGCTGCTGTCCGTCTCACTGCGTCCGCCGCCTGTTTCCTCCTGTACTGGATCTGGGGGCAGAGCATCAGAAACCGGCTCGGGAGGTACGGTGGGGGGAGGAGGCTGTGGTGGAGAAGGAGGCTGAGCTTGGCTGGGTTCATCCACCGTGCTCCCTCCTCCAGAGGGAGACTCAGGCGTCGTAGGAGGGGTGTTGAGCACGGAGTTGCTCCCGCTGCTGGGAAACTCCTGAAGCTTGTCGTTCTCCATCTGCTCCTCGGATCCTTCGTCCTCTGGTCCTTCCTCCTGGTCATCTCTGGATTCATCCAAAGATGAAGGTACGGGAGGAGGAGGAGAGTTGGCTGCCTCGGTGTCCGAGTCGGAGAACAGCTCTTTGAGTGTCTTCTTTGGCCACTGTGCCTGGATGCTGGACCACACGTCCTTCTGTCCTTTGGGTCGAACGCCACCCTTTTCCTCGGCGCTCCCTGAACCTTTAGCCCTCTTCTCAGGAATCTCCCAGAAGCCGGCCTGTCTTCCGGCTTTGCTCTTCTCCTTCAGTCCGTTGTACTTCTTGGAAGGGGAACCTTTGGTTTTTGTGCGGATTCGCTCGTTCTCCTCAGCAGGGATCTCTGCCGCTGCTGTGCTCTCATCGTCTGAGCTGCTGCTGGACAGAGTCCCTCTCTCCCCTCCTGGACCAGCTCCTCTGTCCCCCAGCTTCCGAGGGGAGCCACTCGGTACCCAGTCAGCGCTCCTGGTGTTCCTAGTCTTGACTTTGGACGGGCCCTTTGTGCTCCTCTCAGCAGCGCTGTCAGACTTCCTCTTCCTGGTGTTCACCTCTCTCTCCGGCTCCGGCTGCCCTCTGCGCTTCCCAACATCTGGGCTTTCTGCCCCCATAGATTCCAGGCTCTTTCCAGAGACAGCGGACACTTTGGACCCATCAGAGGGGACGCTGCTCTCCCAGTGCTCAGAAGTTTGCGGCGGCTCCATCGGACCTCGTCTGACGCTGCCGCCGGGTCGTTCCTCTTCATTGTGCTCCTGATCCTCACGCTCGCTCTCATCTGTGGACATCTCAGCTGCAAAAGGTGGAAAGTTCTGTTACCCTCAGCAATAAATCAGGACACATAAGAGGTTCCGGTCAGACATTTACACACAGTCATCATCATGGTGAAAACATAAACTAGTTGAACTTTTAAATGTGAACCGGGTGGGACAGAATATATAACGTACTAACTAACTAAAATGGAACGAACAATCCTATGCTGGTATTTGACCGCTCTTTTTAAAAACTGATGGTGATTCTGGACCCATTTTTAAACACAGTCCATGAATTTCAAATAGAAGTGAGACTGAGGTGATGCTAGTTTTTTCATGTTGGCCGACTTTAAGCATCTCAGCTAAAATGCACCTTAAAAAGAAAAAAAAAATGGTGGTTTGGATAAGAAGGATATTTTATTATGAACTGACGGAGAAGGTTCCAGCTGCTCACAAGGACAAGACAGAAGCCTTCTGAAGGAAGGTTTGTTTTATCTGTTTGGCTACAATGACATGGAAAATGCTTGGATGGGTCAACATGAGGCTTTAAAACCTAAGAGTAGCTATAAAAGAGCTCAACAGGTGGAGAAACAAGGCCGGCTCTGCTATGGATCATCTACAGTTGATTGTTAAAGAAGGATGCCCATCAGTCTAACTGATCACCAATATTTGCTGCTCTTATTTTCGGGCCGATTCTAGTTTTTCTTCCTCCATATACATGATAAACCAGCAAAAGTTACACAAGTCTCATTTGAAATAAAAAAAAGACATTTATTAATAAATCAAACAAAACATTTCTAATGGATAGCTAACAGAAGGAGCAGCAATAATGAATCAGTGAATGGATTTCATTGGAAGTGCGGTGGTGGCAGCATCATGCTGTGGGGCTGTTTCACTGCCAACGGTAGTGATGCATGGCAGAAAACTGAGATATTAAAAAAAAAAAGAAAAAAAAAAGGAGGAAGAACCAGAACTGGGTTTGGAGAGGATAAATCTCAAATCTATAAATAATAAACAGGGTCCAGATCAAAAGAACTTTAACTTCCTATTCATTTTCTATTTTTTTTTCCACTTCCTACGTCTCCAGAATATTTTATCATTGTGTTGTTTTATTCAGATGGATGCTGTTATGACACTTGTGAAAAATTCAGTTAGTTTTATCATCAGTTGTTTTGCTTCACAGATCATTTCCCCTTTTGACAAAGTGATAACTCAGGAATATTAGCATCTGGAAAAACCTTCCATCAGTTCAAATCGAAAACATATAGATACATCTGAAATCTTTTCTCCTATATTAAATGCAGATTTTTCAAAATAGATTTTCATCTTTGATAAAGAATAAGAGATTTTAATGTTTAGTTTGACTCATAAACTAAAGTCAGGGTCAAGAACACCGGGTTCAGTTAAAGCTCAGAATCCAAAGGATCTAGAGGCTTCAGATATCTGGGATGTCTTTCATAATCTTGGACCAAACTCCAGCTTTAATAATGAAAAATTAAAATCATTATTCCAAAATCAATATCTAAAAGATCTTTATTTAGACATGTATTCAGATTTTTGTATTAGATTGTGGAATCTAAATGCAGAGTCCAACTAAAACGTAATTTCTCCATATTTCACGTTTATTTGACAAGTAAAATACATAGAAACATGTTAAACATCCTGTGATGAGAAAAAAAAAAAATCACAGTTTTTTAAAACATTACTTTTTGTCAGGGAGGATTGCATCAGTACCTGGTTTATGGCAAAAAAAACTTGTTTTTTTTCTACATCTTGCTAAGACACATCCATCCATTCATGGCTCAGCCTTGCAGAGATGTTTTTGTGCATGTATGTGATCTGTCCAGTTATGGTAGCTCTTAGTGTGCATATTTGGATGATAGCAGTGATACCTGCATAGAGTGCATGCATGACAGGCCCAAAAACCTGGACCTTCTGGCAACAGAGCAAGAATGAATCCAAAGCTCTAAATATTGGGACATTACTGCTGGGGATGAGTGTATGTAAACCTCTGAGCAGAGCAGCATATTGAGTGTCTATACCTTGCAAACCATTGAGGATGGATGTAATTTCTATCGACTTGACTGGAGACTGCCGCGTTCCTTTGTCCTCACCATCGTTCATTTTGGAAAAGACGTCCTGAGTCAGGCCACATTTGGAGCGCGGGACCCGGTTGGGGCCGAGGACCTCTCTGTCGCCGAGCCTCTCCAGTCTGTCCTGCTCCCTCTCGGCTTTGCTCTATCAGGATTCAAACACATTGTCAGCGTTTTATTTTGGGACGTGGGAGCCGGTTTGCTTCGACCGATCTCCACGAGTCATACCTTTATTTTTTTGCGGTGCTTTATTTTGGGGACGTTCTTATTTGCTGGCCGCACGATCTTGTCTGCCTTGATCCACTCATCATATCTAAAAGAATTCAGTCAAGAGACAAGACGGTTATAACACTGAGGTCATCTATAGAGAGCCACCCTGGCACCAGACACCCGCCCGTCCAACATGTGGCTGTGACACGATAAAGCTTCAACAGCAAACGGAGAAAAATCCAAAAGGAAATGTGTGGAAAAAACAAACAAACCTAAACGATGTGGAAAAACACACCAGCCACCACACAGATTACATTTCTAAAAAGTACCAAAAGGGAGCTACTCAGGGGAGAGGGAAGGTTGTATGAGTGGAAAATGAAACGTTTTTACAACATCACACACAACAGAGACAATGCAGAGAACACCCCACTGTCTTAAAGAGTGCTGGAGAACCACACAACAACACTGTGACGATGAAATGCTGATTGCACCCGTTGACTTCTGGGTCATGGTAGCCCTAACGCTCCTGTATTGACCCTAACCCGCTGGGGAGGGGGGAGAGGGTTGAGAGGTAGAGGTGAGTGTAGCAGCACTTTGTTTGGCCATTCAGAAGATCCAAAACCGGTAGCTCATGGGATTTAAACGATGATTTCAAACCATCTTTTCTAGAGATCTGATTGGCTAGAAATTAGCCTGTCTGTAGGTTGGTTTGGGTTTGTTTTTGTTAAAAGACAGACATCTGGGGGATAGAAAGACAGAGGGCTGAGTCAAAACTGAGGCAGATGCTCTGTTTCTGCCACTAGATGGCCCAGTTTTCTCCAGAATCAGAGCACCTTCTAAGGGAGGAAGGATAAATCTGTTGCCCCTGCAGGGATACCCATGTAGCGGTGATCCCCTCACCTGAATTACAACTTCCTGAATAAAATTTGTTTTGTTATTTTTCAGGGTGTACAGAGGTGATTTCTCCCCAGGTCCTGTCTTACCTGACGTTCCAGCCACAGTAGTGCACCAGGTAGAGCACCTCTCCCCCCTCCACGTCTGCCTCTTTCACAGTGGCCTCGTACGTCTTCAGAGTGCGGCCTCGCCCATACCTCACCTGCACCTTCATCCCCGGGGGGTAACACTCAAACTCCTCCCCTTCCTCCCCCTCCTGACTGCTGTCATCCCTGCAAGAAAAACAGTTCAGCACTTCCTGGCCCTAGGCTGCCCCCATTGAACACCACAGATATAGACACAGGAGAGTTAGGCGCCGCGTCAGCTTTGATGACCTAGAAAAACCACACGCCAGAGTGTCCGCCATATTCTGAGTGGCAAGTTCAACCCAGAAAACAACGCGAGGATGTTTGGACATCAGCTTTTCTGAATATATAGTGAACAAATATTAATTTACCTGCAAATAGAAAACTGGATTTAATCCCGTTTTTTATTGAAATATTAAACAGTGTCGAATTGGTTAAGATATTATTTTATTAATGCACGTCAAACAGTCTCATTTTCACCTTCTGATGTTGTTGGTTTAATAAAAATATGTTACATTTTCAGTTAACAAGGTACGGTAATGAAATGAGAGATATTGAATTAAATGATTTCATTTCATTATTAAGAATATCATTATTTCTGTTGTTCTTAATGTTCCTGTTATGCTCACCATAGTAATCAATAATATTCATTATCATTCTGCACATATGAAACACTTTTGCTACCACTATAATAATGATCATTTTTAATAATTAACTTTTTTCTGCTTAAATTTGGCTGATTTTTGTAGTGACAATATCCATCTGACCTTTATTAATAGAATTTTTCTTAGTTAAGATTTAGTGTTTTAACTACTGTAAATATAGAGGCTGGAGTATCCCGTGGAGTTAATGGCTTCCAGTATAACACAGTTGCATGACGCTCGATCTAAAACCTGTACTTAGAAGAGTCTGTCAGTCAAACGTGCCACTCACGATATGCCGTCGACGTTGGCGTATGATTCAAATGCTAATGCGGCATCTATCCCCTCCATGTCTATGACAACAAAGACCCACCCTCACACCCATCCTACTGCTTGCTGCACAGAAGCTCCACCCTCGCCTGCCTCATCCCATTACAACACATGGCCTTGATCTAGAAAAACTTCCTGTTTTTGTCCTGCTTTAACTCCAGTCCTTTAAAAACCTAAGGCAAGCTGCAGGATAAACAACTACATCATTAAAAGTAACCCAGGACAGGGAAACAGTACATGTGTTTCAGCAAGTAAAACAGTCTTTATGATAACGGGTTTTAATAAACACTACGTTAAACTAACCCTACAGCCAAACATGAAACACTTGAGGTTCTCATTCGCACACATACACACGATGTGAGGAACAAAGCAGCCACAAGGAGGAGCTAGTGGGAAACAAAGCTGGAGGCTAGTCTGGCAGTGCAGTCAAAGGTTTAGATGCAAAAGGACACAAGAGTAAGTTAGGAAAGCAAAACAAGCTCTGCAGGGTAGCTGAGCAGCAACTTAAAGCAGGTGCATAGAACTGATGGGATCCAGGCAGAAAGGCCACAGCACTGTTTTAAGTTTCTCATCCAGGTCTCATCTCAGAGCAACAAAAGGCTTTTATCAAGTGTAAACGGCTTAGACTTTGCATGCCTACCGGTACTCATAGTTGTTGGATTTGTCCAGCGACACAGAAACGACAAATGACAAATCTCTGCTATTTCAGAGTTGTGTAAATACATAAAAAAAAACAATTTTTATTATGAGAACTAAAAACGAAACACTTCTCCCACAATAAAGTGATCGCTGATGCTTCAACAACAAAAACCAAACAAGTCAGTATTGAGACAGAGAGCTTTAAAACTAGAAAGGCTATATGGACAATTTATACTTCCTCCATCTCCCTGAAATTCAGCCTCTATAACATATAGTTAATGATTTCTTTTTCTAGAGTTATGGTTTGTTTTCTTCAAGCATATCTCCAAATGTTAATCTGGAAATGTGATCCTAAATACCAGGAAGTGATTTATACACTACAGAAAACTCTGAGTTTAGCTGTCCTGTTTGTTGCTGTGCCACCAACAAAAAAACATCAATAAAAACCTGACATGCATGACATGCATTTGTATTCTTTACTCACATTTCCCTGAATAAAACCCAGGGTGCTGCTAAGTTAATTATTTTTACAGGTTTGATTAACACAGATTTATAAACTTATAGGGGATAAATATAACTTACAATAGTTGCTGGACCTGCTGCAGGCCCTAAGATCAGGCTACAGGTTGGCATAAAGAGATCAGTGATCGATATCATACAAATAGACTAAGATAACCTTGGAAATCATCCTTAAAGCAAACCTCTTTTTAAGATGAACCTAAATGTATTTCTAATGTAGAATGATTTTCTTTCCTGTGATAAATTCTTACCCGACTTTAACTTTACAAAAAGAAACATGCAGCAGTTTGAGATATAACGGTGGTAATCACTGATGCTTCTTTTACATGCTGTTTGATGTGAACACGTTCTATGAGTACTAGCCTTGAACTTTTACACATTTTGAAAACAACAGTCTTCAATTTAAATATTGAGATTAACACGTGTAGAGCTTATATGGTCCGCAGAAGGAAAAGATTGCTCTTTTGTATAAATAAAAAACTGAAAAATGTGGCCTTAGTGTGTGCTATATGCATTTTACTTCCAAAAAATAGACCTAACTCGCTCTGGTTTGAAGAACAGTGTTCAATAAAACCTATATTTAACCTTTACCACAGATTCTGAATTGGCGTTTGGTCCAGACTTGGACTGAGTGATATATGAAAAATGATTTAGGATTAAAATCTGTTGTTTTTTTCAATACCAAACATAATTCATTTAACCAATAAAACTGAAGATGGTTTCCAATCAATATTCAAGTCTCATTTTGATTCCAATCCAAACCAGTTCAAAGTTTTCATCTCTTCTCTAATTTTAAACTGTTTTTTTGTTTTTGTTTTTACATACATCACCTGACTGCTGTAAACATGCATATATGTTTAAACATTGTTTACTTGATCAAAATGTTTTGTTTTTTTCCCAATAAAAATTATTTTGTGCTCATATCAACTTTGGTCATTTGAGGGTGGAACTAACCTGAGAAATTAACCTGCCTGTGATTGGCTACTTTACAGGAAATGCCACCTCTACTCTTTTCTTTCTAGCTGCAGCTAATAAAGTTACAACGGACAAGTTTATAAACACAATGCTGGACACAAAAGGAAAAAAATCTTAACAGCAGCGAGGTATAAATTACTGTGATCAACTCTAAATGAGTGTTTATTCAAGCCTCATTTTCCTCAATATAAACGGTAAAGCTAACGTTAGCTTAGCTCACGCAAAGTTCCACATTTAACTTTAACAATTTTAAAGCATATTGTTTCTGCTGTAAAAAAATACATCCATGACTGTATAAAAACACTAAATTACTTAATAATTTAACTTAACCAATCTGTAAAACCTGAAGAGAACAACGATTAGCTGAAAGATGCTTTGCTAACACTATTAGCCACGACGAAGAAGAGAACAATAGATGTGGGATTCTGATATGCACCGCTAGGTTTCCTGCAGCCGACCCCATTTTATATGTAGGCAGAAAGGCACCTGTGGCTTTCATCTTTGTGCTGATAGTAAAGACAACAGTAAAGCACACAAGGTAAAGCATCTCTTCCAGAATTACCACAGATCTCTGCTTGCTGCTTCAGAGAAAAGCTTGATTTATTAAATTACACATTTGAGAAGTGAAAGTGACCAATGAATGCAGTTGGCTGCCCTGGATTTCTTAAAAGGGCCATTCGAGTAAAAAGGGAATGAATGCAAACACATGAAACAGTTGCTGGATTTTAATAACCAAACAATAAACATCACTTTTTGTAGAACTACTGCATGAAAATCAACCTAAAAAGTGGAGGGAAAAAAAAATAAAATCAAAGGCTGGGCAAACTTTTGATATACTTTTTCCAACATCAATTAACCGCACAGTTTAATCTGCTTCTAAAATAAGTTTTCCAGGTCACAAAAAAACAATCTGTTCCTGGATTCAAAATGTGATCCTTAAACAGCTCAGACTACACATCAAAGAGAAGAGATACAATCAGAAAGGATCAGATCAGCCTCTGGGTTGTCCACAGAGAGAATCCGAGAGCCTGAAAGCTACTAAACAGTCTGTGAACTTGACGAAGCACAACCCACTGAGAGCTTCCACAAAGTGTAGACCAGAAATGTCTTACGTGGTGCCCCTGTGGCTACAGGCGACACTAACTACAGGGGGGGGGGGCTCACTAAGAGCTTCTAAAGACAGGAAGTGAGCAATCGGATCCAAGTAATAATCTGCCCTCCTTCGCTTCCACACAGCTACAACTTCAGAAGGTCGAACAAACAGGGATCAAAAGACCAAGAGCCCACAGAACCGAAGCCAACATCCACCTGAGCGAGGTTACTGCATCTGAAGTGCTGAACGGGTTTTGATGTCTCACTGGTGACATTCATACACATGGAACATTTAACGAGAGCTGAGGAACAAAAGCCAAAAAGACGAGAGAAAAGGCAGGGGAGGACAGGCAGTGAGACAGAGAGAGATCTGGAGGTGTGCACAGCCATGTTGTGTGCACTGAGTGGGTGAGGCTTTGCCACTGCTAAGCAATCTCACACAGAGAGACACAGAGAGCACAGCGTGATAGGCTAGGTGGAAGGTAGCAGTCAGGCGCTCTAGAGGCCTCTGCCAGCTGATCCCGACCAAGCCACCAAAAATAATTATAGCACAGAGGGCAGTGAGTAAAAGCTTAGTTAGAGGAGAGAGAGGAGAGCTCTGTGCTCACTGGAGTTAGACAGGGAGAGGAGGATTGTGGGTATTAGTGGCGTTAAGGTCACAAGGATCACTGCTCCTTACTTGCTAAAAGACTCGTAGCTTAGACAAAATAAAAGTGAAGCCTGACAAAGAAACGTTAACATTCTTTGGTAGAGGCTGTTTTTGTTTCTTGGTGTAAAGCTGTGCAGGAAGGAGAATCCTCTCAGAGATCTTACCCGGAGTTTTCCTTGCTCTCCTGCTCATCATCCTGATCCATCTTTAAGTTGTCGCCTCCGAGGCAAGATGTGGATGACCCCTCATCTGCGTCCGCCTTCGAAGCATCCCCTTCTGTGTCGTCATTGTTTCTGCTGTAAGTTCCCTCCGTTTTGGATGCCTCGGACTCCGATTTAATTTGGGTGAAGTCCATTTTTTCTTCCTGTAATTGTCGAAAGGGTTTTTAATTAGAATCCAACCTTTGGACAAACTGTAAGAACATCTGAATCAAAGCGTACCTTGCAGAGGATGGATGGTTGAGTGCAAAGTTCTCCGTCCATCTGGGTTTTCTGCTCTTCTGAGATGGAGGATGTTGGAGCTGTTCTTCCTGGCTCCTCCTCAGACTTCACTTCTCTCTTAGGACTCTGCTTCAAAGGCAGGTCCATCTTGAAAGTGATGGCAGTGGAGGTGCAGTATTCCTCAAATCCATAGAGATACCTGCCAAATGCAACATTCCTTAGTAATGTGTCACAAGGAAAAGAGAGAAATAGAGAGAGAGAGAGAGAAAGTGAGAAAGAAAGAAAGAAAGAAAGAAAGAGAGAAAGAAAGAAAGAGAGAAAGAAAGAAAGAAAGAAAGAAAGAAAGAAAGAAAGAAAGAAAGAAAG
>JAUZNJ010045268.1:0-32442 GCA_034780135.1 Jordanella pulchra | reverse complement strand
ATCTCCTCAGATGAGCTGATCGCCCTCAGGTGTGCAGAGGGCTCCAGCCCAGGAGACCCACGGCGCACTCTGCTGGAAGAAAGATGGAGCGGCAGGCTCCGGATCCCAACAGATCCAACATGAGTAACGCCATTTCAGACACTTTTTAAAATAAAATAACAGTATCCCCAAGTGATACTTGTTCCATCACACAATTTAAGTAGATCTAAATTTAACTGCATATTTGCAAGTTAATAAATGCAACATGCAATCCTGGGTTATGAATTTTATACATCCCCTGCTTATAAAAAATCACTTGAGGCATCATAGGTTTATTTGCTCAAATACTGAAAAACATGCCAATTTAGGCAACCATAACCCCTAACTTATAAGTAACAATGCATCATAGCGAAGTTACTAAGATTTCTCTTATTCATTTTCATCAGAAGATAAACAGGAGAAATCCTATTTCTCCTGTTATAGCTTTCCTTCATTGGCTTTCTGTTAAATCCAAAATAAAATGTAACATTGAATTTCTCACAAATAAAGAAAAAGAACAAGCTCCATTTTCTATTAGATTAGATATTCTGATTGTTTCTTGTATTTTAGCATAGCATTTAGCTCTCAATCTGCAGGTTTACTAGTGGTTCCTAGAACTTCTAAAAGTACAATAGGAGCCATATCCTTAAGTTATCAGGTTCCTCTCCCCTGGAATCAGTTACCATTTTAGTCTGTGAGGCAAAAACTCTGTCTATTTTTAAGTCTAGGCTTAAAACTTTTCTTTTTGGTAAAGCTTATAGTTACAGTGGCTCAAACTATCTTTAGTTAAATCTAAATCTATGCTTTCATAGGCTTGGGCTGCTGGACGACATAGGGACTAGTTTTCATCGAATTGTTTTATTCTTCTTCTAATTTACATTTTTTTGTTATTTGTTTAACTTCTAAAATGTTGTTCTCTCTGTTTTTTCAGCCCCATTTAGCCTGGAGCTCTTTTTAGCTGTGACACCATCATGGAGGGAGGCATCAGCTGGGCTGCTGCCATCAACAGCTTCTATTATAGATGATAGTTGCCTCGGCCATTGGCTCAGCTTTTACTGTGACTATCTATATGTAGTCTCTTTCATCCTTTTTTTACATGAAAACCAGCTAAGAGTTTATCTGACTGTTCCTTTCCTAGCCAGAGCCACCTATGCACTTTAAATTCCAATAGCTGTCCATCTTGAGGTATATCCTTAATATGAAGCACCAATTTAGCAAAACAAGTGTCACTGTCACATTTATGCTATCCAAGCATGCAAAATTCACATTTAATGCTTTTTACTAACATTTAGTGGTAAACACTGGATGCCAATTTAAAGACTATTTTAAAACCTATTTGTAAAACTAAATCTTCTATTTATGACTAAATGTTTTAACTTGCATCCATAATTGTTAAAAACAAGCACTAAATTTGAATAAAGTTTGTTAGATAACAGAAATGTAGTTGTATTTACATCTGTCTAAGACTTAGACACTAAGTGATGGTGAGAAGAAAAAAAGTAGCTAATAAACAGAAGGAAATCATTTTAAATTGAGAGTCTAAAACATTCCCATGGGACACTGATGAGGCCTTGGTGCAAGTATTTGTCTGGGTGCTGACTGTTGTCAATGAAGATGTGCAAGTCATTCCAAATCAGCTCCACGTTTAGTGCCTGCTGCCATTGTTGCTGACAAATGTGCTTAAGGATCACCAGAACCTGCCTGAGGCATTTTGTCTCTTGTTTGGACTGTTATTTGTTTTACATCCGTACTGTCCTGAAGCCCTGAAAAACATGTAACTGGGAGGTTTTTTCATTTCTTTTTCACATATACAGTACTATTTATTGCTAAATTTAAATACATTTTATTAAGGGATACAACAATGCACACTGTCAGCCTGTGCTTCACCAAAGTTGGTTGCTGTTTACAGCATGCTGTTTGTGGGTGTCATTTAAGATGATCTTTGAAGCGAATAAATGCAAGAAAAAAACACATATTAACTGTATTGTTACCTCTAGTTATTCTTAATTGCACTTCATAACATTTTAGAAGACTGAATCAGTTTTTCTTTGATTCATTGCTATTTTAGACATGTAACTAATGTGTACATCTGAAGTAAGTTATCAGGTAAATAGTTATTATTATTTTCTAATTATTATATAATTATTTTAGTAGAGAGAGGGATGTTTGACTAATCTTGTTTGCAAAAAATCTCAACTGACCAAAGTCTAGAGTGACCCTAACCTATTATCAGGTTAAAATACCTCATGTTTACCAGTTTTGATCTCAAAAGTCTCCAGATTTCCATTCAATAATGCACATCACCAGCTCCAGAATTACACTTTGTGTCTGTTCATGTTTTTGAAATGTAAATACCCAAAGTATAAACAACCCTTAACCATATGGACTACCATTTGACACTGATGATTTAAAACATGGTATTTCAGAGAGCTGCTGTTGTCCTATACTTGGATATGGCTCATCTCTACTAGAAACCGGCTCTAAGATAATCCAACATTCTGTAGAACTAGACTACTTCTACATTACTTCAGATCCACATGAGCTGTATGTTAATAAAGAGCTTAATACGTAATAGTTAATACTTAATTAATACTTACACGATGCTTAATACTATTTAGCGATGTTTTAAAGTTTGAAATTATTGCTTTGATCATAGATATGGGGAAGTTTAGCCAATAGGCTTTCTTCTTTTAACCATATTCTGAGTTATTTAGGTCAACTGACACCAGCCTTTCATAAATAGTTATTTTATTTTTCCCATTTTAAAGATAGCTAAGGTGAACATGGCATCAGGATCACTAATTTAAAGAAATCAAGCAAAATTGTGAGAAAATGGGGAATTTTAAAAACGCTTCTGTTCTACACATGTTAGAGTTGTGGCACTAAGGGAGTTGTTAAAAACATATAGTTCTTAAAGGGAAGTTTTATTTTCAAATAAATAAATATACAAAGTTATATTTTGGATTTTCTCCACCTTTTTATTAAGGGGTGATGTCGCTGTGATAACAGATGGATTTGGTGAACGGCCTGTACTGATATAGCGCTTCACTCTTCTACAGTCAGTCCTTCAATCACACACAGCTGCCCTGGGGCTCACTGAAATAGATTTGTTTTAAGGCTTTGTATATATTTCCACCAAGGCTATCCATTAATGCATGCATGTTTTTTCAGAGATATTGACCAAGTGGTGATGAGTTAGGGTGTTTTCAAAGCTATTGAAACTGTCCTGTTGATTTTATTTTAAAATTTGACAGCTCCAATGGCTAAATGAGAAGTAGTTATTTTTCTTCAAGTGTAGCGACATACATTATTGCATAAACTATTGCTGATGTTTCATATCTGTCCTACATTTAAAACCTACTTGAGTATTTTTCTTTCAGAGACAATACATGTTTAATGCAAATTACTTCATCTGTCTAGAATTCTCTTGAGTTTTGCTGAATCATTTTCAGGTTTTTTATCTTTTCCAAAAATAGCATTTGAATTATCCATGTTTATCAAATCAGGTCAACCAGTACATGAGACATCTGTATTGTTGCTTCCTGTATCAGATTTTCCATTAAAAGGACTCAAGATACTGACATACAATTTTTAACTCTCTTGTAGCATTTCAACAAAGAGCCTCTCTCTCAGTCAATCATCGACAGCCTTCAGATTGGTATATTGTTGTTGGAGGAATCAACATTTCATCTATTAACTTGAGGACATCCTTTTCAGTTGAGCAATGTGAAAAGAAAGAGAGTTGGATGCTTTAAAAGGAGATCCATGACTCATTTTCACAGCAACAGAAGTCTATAGAACCTCGGAGCTTCATTCATTTACTCCAACTTTAAAAAATATATCTGGCTGTCAGCTTTACTCAAGATGTTCATAGATGAGCGGATTGTAACTCTATTCAAACGAAATGCCCATCACACGCTGACTTACTGGAGCGTTTTCTTCAGCTTTGGACTCTGCATTGCTTTTCTTGGACCTACAATTTTGGACTTACAATGTCAAACAAACTCAACACTTAGTCAGATTACCTGGGTGTTCTTTGCTCAGCAGTTCTGCTTATTGATTGGCAGCTCTATTGGTGGCTTTTTCAAGAGAACGTATGTATCACAAAACAAGTGTGCCTGCAAGAGATTCATCATCTCATTAATTGCATTTCTCTATCCCTTTTGTCCTTAAAGGTTATTTAGTGCTCTAGCTGCACTATTTATCTCTGCTCTTCTCATCTCTGTAATATTTGCCATCATCCCTGTATGCAATAATGTCCTTGTACTGGCTATTGCCATGGCTGTTTCTGGTTTTGCAATGGGTGTTATCGACACCATTGCAAACATTCAACTGGTGACCATCTATCAAAGGGATTCAGCTATTTTCTTACAGGTAAAATATATCTACAATTTCTTATGAGCAGGGGGACAGTTGTTTAAATAGCAAAAGATATATGAAGTTTTTTGGGGGGATTTTTCCAACACTCCAGCATTTTGATGTCCCTGGCCTTTGTATATTCTTGCAGGCTCTGCACTTCTTCATCGGGTTCGGTGCCCTGGTGAGCCCATTGATTGCAGATCCTTTCCTCTCTGAGACAGGCTGCGGGAATCATACGGGGAATGAGACTGAGATCATGCATCATTTCAGGACCATGCTGAGACACAGTCCGATTATGGAGCACAACACAACTCAGAGCCACCTGCCACATGACGGAGGGGAGAAAGAGGAGCCCATTGTGCAGTACGCTTTCTGGATCATGGCGCTTATTAATGTAGGAGACTCAGCAGACATTTATTAGTAGCTTTTTATAATTATTTATTTATTCAATGCTGTTTGATAGGATTTTTTTTCTGCTCTTTCAGCTTCCTGTGCCCATTGCTGTGTTATTTCTCATGTATCGGGAGAAGCTACTCCCATGCTGCCCTGGCAGCACTCCTCGTCTTTTAGACAAGGATGAACTAGCAATGGAGACCCAGCAGGGGGCCGGGGGCTCAGACTTGGAGCAGAAGGAACATGAAGCTGGAGGTATATTCTGGAAAGATGTTTTTTTTTCTTTTGTTATAATTCATCTTATATTCCTTTGTGAATAACAGACACTTTCATTGAAAGTGCTGTCAGGAAATATGAAAAGAAAACAATAAATGCTACTTCAAGCACAAGATATATCATTTGTGACTTTTTTTTTTTTGCTTTCCCACAGGTCATGGGAATATCTTCAGCTGCTGTCAGAATGATAACCTGCGTGGATTGCCAGTATCCTTCTTTATGATTCATATCCTTGGAGGGATGGTGCTCTTTATGACCGATGGCATTGTGGTGAATGAAGGCTGCTGATAAATTACACAGTGTTTCTTTCACATTCATTATTTTCCACATAAACTTTTACTGGTCATTACAAGATATGCATCCTATAAAGGATAGAATGTAAGGCATATGAATGAAGCTGGATTTTCTTCACAGGGAGCATATGCCGGCTTTGTGTATACCTACGCAGTGGCCCCACCGATGTCTTTGCCAAACAAGACGGCTGGTTACCTGGCTAGTATCTTTTGGGCGGCAATCACTGCTGGACGCCTCTTGTCCATTCCTCTTTCATATCGTTTTCAACCAGTGAGACTACTAATGTTCAACCTGGTAAGCTGAAATTAAGACATTAGAAGCTTCATTTTCCCCTTTTTTCTTTTTTTTTTGTACAACCACAAACTTCTTTTCTGCTATAAACCAGCAAAAAGTAGTATTCAAAAGGGATACATGGTTTTAAACGCTTTTCACTAAGAAGTCTAGGAACTATGATGAACATTTGATTTCATCCCACCATCTCATACTTTGTAAAAATGGTTCTCAATGCATTTATGTACAGCTGTAAATCTTTCAGGTGCCGTCTCTTGCAACCATCGAGAGACGGAAATTTATACTGTTCATATCTCATGCCTCAGTAAGACTGAATGAAGTGCACCTGTGAAAATTACTTTAGAAGCAATCACAGGATCTCAGTAAGAGATAGGTTGTGGTAAAACATACAGTCATATTCCATAAATCAGCACTTACTGAAAATAAAAACATCTAAGCAGGTTTTCAACATGCATTTTATTAAGACCACACTTCTGCTTTAAAAAAGCTTTTTTTAGTCAGATGTAATATTCTAATCTTAAAGGTTGTATTTTTTTTAAGAGCTCTAAGTAGAAAATATTCATAACTAACAAAATAACTAAAGTCATAACCGTGTGTGTCTCACTTTGTGAAGCAATTACAATTAACTTTTTAATAATTATCCATTTGTGTATTATTATAATTCATTTCCTGTAAATATACATTGAGCTTTATCTGATAGTAGCTCAGATTGTATATTTAGAGCAACCGGAAGGTGACCTCTGACCCAGTTTCAAGCCTTTTGCAACCTGTACTTGCTTTCTTTAAATGGCTGCCCTGTATTTAGCTCTATTCATATTCACAAAAACTCACATGAATCATGATACTGCCACCACCATGTTAGGTATTTGAAGAACAATATACAGTATAGTAAGATTTATTTAATGCACAGAGATCAAAACACTGTAATAATATATCCAGTTTAAAAAAATGTAAGGTTGTGACGCTTTTTTTCCAAGGCACAAAATAAAGGACACAGATTTGAAGTAACAATGGACTAAACATTCTTTTTCTTTTTTCTTTTTTCAGGCAGGAGCTATTGTTACAGTGTTGATGCTGCTCATTTTCTACACCAGCAACATATTTCTCTTTGTTGGGACCTGTTTATGTGGACTTTTCCTGAGCAGCATATTCCCCTGTATGCTTGCCTACACTGAAGATATTCTTGATTACCAGGGTATAGAAAAGCCTTTAAATAAAGATAAGAGCTTCACTTGGAAGGAAAGTGGATTTATAAGTATTTTTTTTTTTGCAGGATGTGCCACCTCAGTCCTGGTGACAAGTGCGGGAATGGGAGAGATGGTGATGCAGGTTCTTGTTGGTTCAGTAAGTTTGACTTGTTTAATTGTCTCTTTTAATTAAAAGCGGAAGCATTTTAACTCCATTAGCAAACGTATGGCAGGTGTTGATTTGGATTTATGTTTGTTTAATGTTGCTGTCGTATCCACAGATTATACAATCTGAAGGAAGCTACAGCTTTCTACTGTGTGGAATGATAATAGCCTGCATCGGTTTTATCCTCTTCATTGGCCTCCTGCTATTTCATCGAATGCACAGAAATTACCTCAGCGGTAAATCTTAAAAACAATAGATTTAGGTTTACAAAGAGTTTTTTTTGTCAACCTTGTTTTTCAATTTCATTTTTTATCCTCCTAAAATCTGAACAGGAACATCAAAGAAGTCAGCAATGGTAGAGGAGCCAGCAGCAGATCAGAACGGGTCGGCCAAAACAGAGCAAACCGTGTATGATAACACCATCACGATTTCATAGTTTAGCTTTTTGAAATGTTCTTTTGTTTTGTATATTATTTTTTAAAGTCTTTGAATCACAAGAGTGTCTACCTTTTTAACTTGACTGTTATGAATGTATTAAATACTTAATGCTCAAACGGATAACCCAACTGAATTTCCCCTTTAGGGATTAACAAAGCATAATTGAATTGAAGTTGTATTAAAAGGTTATAACCAGTTAATTTCTTACCTAGAGCTCTTTCATTTCTTACTATCTTTATTTTTTTAAAAGCTCCGGTGCTAAACCAAGTGGTTAGTCCGAAAGAGGCCAAGAAAATAGTGGGCTTTTTGCTCAAAAACAGCTCCAATCTTTAAAACATTGCAGCAGTTTCTCATTTCTAGCACTTATAAGTTTAGCCCCTATCAGAGCAGCTGTTAGTTTTAGCTTCTGGGACAAACAAAATTTTGATTTACATACAATGAAAAAACAACAGGAAAATATACTGGAGGTAAGAAATAACTTTATAACCTTTTAGAATCTCCCTACCAAAAACCTAAACTATCTCTTTTAAAACATTGATGTTTTGCTGCAGATTTTTCGCACTGGAATTTCACCACTATTAAATATTTCTAATATCTTTGTTATTATGAATAATGCAAAGTTATTGTAATAAAGATGAAAAGTAAAACGTTTTCTTTTGTTTAAATAACTAATTGCAAAGGCAGTTTTGTCTAAAAAATAATCTAAAATTTTTTGTTTTGAAACTGGGTAGCTCAGCTTTAGGAGAAAATGAAACATTGACTTCAGACAGAAAACCAGGCAATAAAATGGTACAAAGTCTTACTTATATACATAAAAGAAGCACAAAATGATTATCTGATACACATAATTCAGAAAGTACATTTGGTATCCATACTTTAAAACTACACAGCAGCAGTGTGTATAACAAAAGGATGGTTTGGATAGTAGCAACTATTATAAGTACCGATGACAGTTATCAATAAGGTTAGTAATTTTCATCAAAATTATCAAGTTGAGGAACGACTTGGTTATCAGGAAATAGTCAAATAGCTGTAAATCTCTATTCATCTATGCTTTGTATATTTGACACCTGTCAGGCACTTTACAGAGTAAATTCAATCAAATCATACCGATGGATTAAAATTTGTCTCCAAAAGAATTCAAGCAGACTGTATCTAGTCATTAATTTGCAAAATTCACTCCTCCTGGATGAGAATTGCTGAGGACAGCCATTTGAATTGTACCCCTGACTTTACAGCAGTCTGATACCAAGGATGTGTGGTCAACGTGGAAAGGAAAACTTCCCTCTAACGGAGTGAAACCTTCAGCAGAACCAGGCACTGTGTCAGCCACCTTCTGCAGAGACCAATTGGAGGTTTCCTTTTGTGTGCAGACACACAAAAACAATACAGAAGCACTGATCTAGTTGTACTTTCCATCTGAGAGAAAAAGTTAACAGTAGTGACTTAATCAACCATAAAAACACAACTATGCAGGTGAGCCAAAATTTAGATCTAGAATATGAAAGAGAGCACAAATACTAAGTTATGTCCATGAGTGCGAAAGGATTTACATATAAGACCAAGTATATTATCTAAATAAGTTTAAAACAAAGTCTTAATTTAGGAGGAGCCCAGCTTGCGCCACCCTCTACACAGTCATGGCTGAACATAAGGCCAAGTCGGATATACGTAGCTACAAAGAAAGGAAAAAAAACAAGCAAGAAAATAAAGTTGTGTTTAAGTCAGTGCAAATAAAAATCTGGAGGCCAGTAAAGACCATAGTAGATTGAGATAAAGGGGGTAAAGTGGGATTATTGAAACTCCTACATGTGATTATTATGTCCCACCTTATACATGTCATTATGTCCTCCAGCAGCTGAGCCTATAGCAGCAAAAGTATGGAGATACGTAGCTAAAGAGATAGCTGTGTATCGATTGTCCATCTAGGGGTATCATGCCATGGACCCCACTGAGGGTGGCTATAAATGTATCCGTTCAAGGTGTCTTTTCCTTCACTTTGGTCATTCTGGTGATAATTGTTTTGTGAATACCTGCCTGGTAAGGTTTGAAAAAGCCTCCATGGAGAAATTCTTCTGATGAAAAGCTGAACATGTCAAAAGTCTAGACTCCAGGTTCACTACAAACATCTATAAAGAGAGACTTCACAGATATAACTTAAAAGAGAAAAATTCAAGAAAAACATTTCTTCTCAGAGATCATTAGAAAAACATTAACAGTCCCATTTGCAGCAGTCGGCAGGCTAACAAACCCTCCTGAGACTATAGCATCTGAACTCCACTCTATAAGAGCCTGCGACAGTTTTTCTAACTTTTTCACTGAAAAGAAATGACTAGAGTCTATACATTCATATCAAGTCTATTACCAAAGTTGTCTCCAACAAGAACTGATCTTTCCCAATTTCTCCAAATAAACCACTAAACTTTAAAAGAAATATTGTACACAAACTAAGATTTTTTCCTGATGTCTTGATGTTTTACTCAAAGCCTTAATTAAGAAAGTCCTGCCTGTCATAACATGAGATTTAACTCAAATGATAAACATATCATTCTTTTCAGGCATTTTACTCCAGGCCCTAAAAACAACAATTATCAAACTGTTGTTGAAAAAGACCAACTTGGTCAAGATGCTACTGTAGATCTATAGGCCATTCTCAAACCTCCCGTTTCATCAGTAAGATTGTCAAAAAAGCTGAGTTTCAACAGCTAAACACCTTCCTAACAATGAACAGCCTCTTTGATGTGTTCCAATCAGGCTTCTCTGCTCACAACAGTCCTTGTCAAGGTCTTCAATGACATCTACTGTATAAGCATACTGTTGGAAAACCAACTGTGAAAGTTTATTGCAACTTAGTGCAGCATTCAGCACTATTCACCACTATTTCATTGTTACCCTTGGAAAATTTAGCCAACCTTTCTGGTACAGCACTGAACTGGTTTAAAGCTTATTTGAGGGACAGTGTCTTTTTTGTGTCAGTAGGTAACTTTACATCAGAAACCACAAAAATCACAACTGGCTTACTCTAAGGGTCCATCTTAAGATCCCTCTTATTTCTAACTCAGTTCTTAAGAAAACAACAACATATGTTACTATAACTATGCTGACTTCACACAGCTTTACATTACAAAGTCAGCAGGTGACGATGACCCCAATAAAATTCTGGGTAAATGCATAGAAGACATTAGATAACTGTGCCAAAATGTTCCTTACTTGACTCAAGAAATAACCGATAAAATACTCTGGAACTAGAACAGAAGTGTTTAAAACTTATCACACAGTTTCTGTTAATACAGCTAGAAGCCAGCAACCATGCGTGAAATCTGACTATGGGGTCACACCCATAAAAGAAAATACATTCTGAAAACAGAATGGCTTAGATGCAAAATACATTACAGACTTGGTGTCAGTGTTTCTTCCCCCAGACCTCTCAGGTCTTCTGGCTCTAATAAATGCTGTGGCAATGTGACATAAAGCCAGTATCTAAATGAGTATAAGCCTGAAATTAAAGCAAGGCAAATAATTCAACCCTGTTAACATTAATTATTGATTATTTTCACTACTGTGGAAAAGACATGCCTGAGTAAAGTGGTTGCATCCAAATAATTTCTAGGCCTTGTGAGCAAAAAAGATTTGATCAAATGTCAGCTGCAGTATTGTTTTCTTAGCCAAATTGCAAGAAAATTAATAAATACCAAACATGCTGTGCTGGGCCCCATGTGGGTTACAGGTGGGCCGTATGGGTAAAGGGTGGACATGGGCTTGTAGAGGAAAAATTGCATGGGGCCCATATAAAATGTGCAACACAGGGCCCCATAGGAAGCCCATGTAGTCTACCCAGGTGGGATTCATAAACAGCCCATGAATTTTGCATAGACAAAGCTTACAACTAGGCAGAGGTCAATGGGACCCTTATAGGTTTGGTTATATAGACCCCACCTGAGGAGTCTGCATGGTCTGCCCATTGTGGACCTACATCGAACCTATGTGGGTTCAATATACATTGGTCAGAAGTGGGTATCATCATCTTGGCCAAATTTAGTTATATGAGCCCCACGCCAAATGCTGTAGGGGAAAATGAGACAGGGCCTGTATGGAACCTGAGGACAAACCCATTTGTAACCCAATTTACAGCCCACTTGGGCCCCTCCCAAGGCCCTACAGTACATTTATCTTTTAAATGATAGGTCCTATAACATTCCTGTATGGACTGCCTGGATGGGCCTCAGGAAAAGCCCAGGCAAATCCCACTACAGGCCTCTCCACCGTATTTGCATTACAGTGTGGAGAAAAATAAATACCTGTTATTGACAGTGTAAAATTTTAAAACTGTTAGGAGGACTTTTGGAATAAAATCAAATTCCATTTAAATATTATTTTGTCATCTATTGCACATATTATTATTGTCAGTTGTTCTACAAAGTTGTTATAAATTGTAAGGTAATCAAGATATTCTATTTGTTAAGAAACAGCTACCACATGCAGATGACCAAAATTCAAACTGATATTCAAAAAGACCATCAGCCCATTTCATAGTCTGGTCTTGCAGGGCATAAACTATTCCTTATGTAAAAACTATGGTTTTATGTGGATATTTTGTTCACATTATGTTTTATACCTTCATTATATCTTCTTCAAATTTTCTTGACAGAATTTTTCATATATTCTTTTCCTCCAAGTTCGTTTTGGATTTTAAATTGGAGCTTTTTAAGTGTGTTTTAAAATTAAAAGCAATACTGATTTGATTACCTGTGTTTTTGTAGTCAGTGAACATTTGCTTTTGCGAAAACAAAAAAGAACACAGAATTATATATTTACATCTAATGGTGCTGTTCTTTCTAATATATAGGGCTCAGATATCTACCCAGTGGTTAAGTGGTTACATTAGATCAACCACTTATAGACCAAGTTAAAAGGTTAGATGGGAAATACCATTAACTCTTGTGACTTGGAACTGTGTAAATATTCTAATTTAAAGAGAATAGATCTTTGCTGAAGTTTGGGGCGGATGCAAGGTCAGGGGGATATGAGGTGACATCACCTTCCCTGCTGCAGGAACCACTTGGAACCACAGATGACGTTATAAAAAGTCAACCAACATTACAAAAGAACATTGTTTTTAAAAATAAAAGCAACTGAGGAAACGTTTAGAGTTAGCAGAATAACAAGGTACATCCGTGGATAAATAGCATTAATATATGATATTACATTCAGTGTTGCAACTTATCTGTCAGTTTTACTGTTAATTCGTGCAAATTGTTGATTTGTGATTTTCAATAAGTCGTGGTAGATTTATTTTGAAATTCCTTTCCGGGATTACTCAGTCTAACTTGGCTGTTGTTTGGACGTCAGGGACTGGGCTAAGTGGCTGAACCAAGTTTCTGCTCGCTGGTGCCAACGCCCGGCGAAAGCATTCAACTTATCTAAAAACACAGAGGTATGTGGTTTAAAAAAACAACAAAAAACTACCCACCTATTGGAGACTGTTATACTTAAACTTTATTGTAGACCCCTTTGGAATATTGTAGTGTGGTAGCAATAGGGAAGCCTGCATGAACACCTAAACTACCGTTAACCGATTGGTGGCTAAGCTAACGTTCTGTTTAGCATTATGGAGCGTTAGCTAGCACTGCAGTATTCCACTTTACTAAATCAAACTAACTGAGATCTTGTATTTTGTTTAACTCCTCAGCTTAATATAAATATATAACCTTTATTTGAGTTGTAGTAACACTCCGAAGTATTCTGCTCAGTCAAGTTATTTATCAGAAAAGTAACTGTTCTTTAGCTAACGTTAGCATTCAAACAGTTTTGACAATTGTGGGGTGTGACTGAACAAGTTAAATCTGGGAAACGCTGCCTTTCTCTGGCATTACACCAGTCTATGCGTGTGGTATTTGGATTTTAAAAGGCAGGAAGCATCTCGAAGTATGAATTACGCTGACTATATTTTCTTAGGGCAAACATATTTTATGGCCTAACACATCTAAGCTCTCTCCTCCCCTTCTTCCTGCAGCTAACGTAATTGTCAGCAGCAACCGAAAGCACAGAGATGCAGACTATCAAGTGTGTTGTGGTGGGTGATGGAGCAGTGGGAAAAACCTGCTTATTGATTTCCTACACCACCAACAAGTTCCCTTCTGAATACGTACCAACAGTAAGTCGTGCTACCCGTAAATACGAAAGATAAACCAAGAAACAACTAAGACCTGACAGCACTTTGCTCTTTGGTTGCAGGTGTTTGACAACTATGCAGTAACTGTAATGATCGGGGGTGAACCATACACCCTTGGCTTATTTGATACAGCAGGTATATTTTTATACTGAAATTTTAGATAAAATCTATTTTATATATATATATATATTTTCTATGTCAAATATGTCGTAGAAACTTTTCCTCAGATGTAAGTAGGAGTTGCAATAATCTTTTTGGAAACTGGTCTGTGTCTGTGACATAGCGTATTGCTTTCTTTTAATACACTTAAGGAATCTAAACATGCAAATTATATTTGATTGTAGTTTTATTCTGTGAAAAAAAAGTTCAAACAACATTATTTACATGGTAAAGGGATAAAACAGGGTTAATGGATCATACCTAACCCATGGAAACAATATTGCACTGCACATGCAAAGCTGCAACTTCTGTAATTGCAAAATGTTCATTATAATTGGCTGTAGATGTTTTTTTGTTTAAATAATTTCAAAATAAATATTTACTCAAAAGCCCCCTTTGTTTCTTATTCTGCTTAGTCTTTAGCAGTGTACTGCTATTTGTTATATGGTGGGAAGGGCTTCAGCCAGCAATTTAACTGGTTTGATTTTCTTAAAAGAAAAAAAAAATCAGATCTAGTGCACTTTGTACACAGAGTACACAATTTAGTGTGCTATGGTCCAAAAGGCAAATAAAGCTCTATTGTTTCTTCTTTCTTCCACTCTAAGCACTGTTTGCACTGTGGTGTAGGGTTAGTTGCACTGCTGCTGTCCTTGATTGTTATAGTTTCAGCCAACTAGAATCTTCAGCATCACTGCTATGTGGTATGTGAATTTGTATGGTGTGTAAATTTCTGCCATGTTCCTGTATAGGTCAAGAGGATTATGACAGGTTACGACCACTAAGCTACCCTCAGACTGATGTCTTCCTAGTCTGTTTCTCAGTTGTTTCACCTTCCTCATTTGAGAATGTTAAAGAAAAGGTGAGTTCACAAAGTTCATGTTTTTCAGTCTTTTTAACAATTTAAACCTTAAGAAAAGCTCTAACTGAACATTTTTTGAAATGGAAAAAAAAACCCACCCACTTTTTCAATGTTTGCATGCATATATTATAAACAGTTTTTAAATAGGTCATTTTTTTGTTTTATTGGACACATATCCAGCATATTATTAAGCTTTGCAATTTCCAGTTCTTGTTTTAGTATTTTAGTGACTAAGAAAGTTTTCAAGGTGTGTAGTCTTCTAGGTTGCATAGTCTAATCTTGGCTAGCTAGTTCTCCAAACTTTATTGATTGCCTTCAGAGAACATAAATAAATACGTTCAATAAGCTTGACCTAAATATTCTAAGCTGAACCTAAAATCCCCTGAGGATATGCAGACATATTTTGCTGCATTGTGTGTGATAAGTCACTAAGACAAAGTAATTTGCAGGTAATGGGTTATTTCCTCAGTTTTGCTTTTGACTAATGAATTAATGCAGCTTCCGCGATTAGACAAACCTGCAAGCCAATGCTTTGCTTAGAGGAAGTCTGGCTGCATGTACTCTGTCTGAGCCATTCTGCACCAATCTGTTTGCCAGAGTCATGCCAAAAAATGCTTCAAGGCTTTCAACTGATAACATTTCTATGCAGTCAGCTACCAGATTCCATTGAGCAGATGTTTGCTGAGTTTAGTTTTGATCCCCAAACCAACCCATACGATAATGATTTGTGAACTCTTTGGGCAAATTAGCATTTCTCATGACTGATTTTCCTTTTCTTGTTTATTCAAAGTTTACTGGAAAGTAAACAAGCAAGATTTAATAAGTTGTAACTTTGAAGGATGTATGTTGTGTCCTTCAGAATTTTTCTGTCTTAGTATCTTAAAATCAGTTTGTGTAGCTCAATAACTTCAATGTTTTTTTGTTGTTTTTTTAGATATACACTTAAAAAAAAGAAAGCAATTCTATATTGATCCATAAATGATCACTGCAGAAGATGCTGGCTTTTCAGACTGCAATTTGCAAAGCATATTAATGGAAAACTGTGGTAGGAAATAAAAACTCGTGTAAAAAGGGTTTACAGGAAAGAAGCATTGGGTTTTTTAATTGAATTACTTAAAAACACTTTACTAAAATATTTAAATGTATTGATATGTACATTTATTTATTTGTGACGTGCAAACTGAAACACATGTACAAGAATATTTGTACGCCTCCTCTGACCCGTTGTTATGTGTTAATCTGTTGCTTACCTTTAGTGGGTTCCTGAAATCACCCACCATTGTCCTAAGACCCCGTTCCTATTGGTAGGCACACAAATTGACCTCCGTGATGACCCCTCCACAGTGGAGAAGTTGGCTAAGAACAAACAAAAGCCAATCACCCCTGAGACAGCAGAAAAACTTGCTCGAGACCTCAAGGCAGTCAAATATGTTGAGTGCTCAGCCCTAACTCAGGTAAGGTCTATTTCTATTCAGAGTTTTACATTTTTACCATTCGTCTAACAGTAACACTAGAAATACTTTGGCTTGTCTTTTGCTAACAGCTTTTAGCTCAAAATGCCATCTAACACTGTGTGTGTCTCCATGTGTTTCTCCTTTTTTGTTTTTCTTTTTCTGTAGCGGGGATTGAAGAACGTATTTGATGAGGCTATCCTAGCCGCTTTAGAGCCCCCTGAAACTCAGAGAAAGAGAAAATGCTGTTTGTTCTGATGTCTTCTTGCATCTTGCTTTGCCTCTTGATTGTCTGCTGCTTTTTCATTGTAAAGAAATCTCACACTGAAGTTTAAAACTCTGTGCCCATTTTTTTGTTTGTCTTCTGTGCTCTCTTTTCAACTTGGCCTAATCACAGTTACTCACGCAGCCGAAAAAATAAGACGAGTGCCAATCTTTTTTCATTTATCTGTGCTTGGACATTTCTAGATTTTTTTTTTTTTTTTAAAGCACTTGCTGTTTTTTCAGCATTGAGCTCGTCTGTTATATTCTACAAATACCATTTAAGCTGTATTCTGTGTTGGATTGTGAAGGTTTTTCTCTACTGTCCCATTGGAAGTTTCCAGTGACTTTTGCCATTGCTTAGAGAGTTTGATCATGAGACTTTTGTTTAATGTTTGAATAAAGGAAGATTTTAATTGCCTCACTCTATTTCTACTCAACTGTCTTTGCTTATTACAATCCAGTTGACATCGGTTTGAAGTTTATCAGTGGCTTTATTTTGAATAATGACATTTTGTTTCCACAGAAAGGATTAAAGAATGTGTTTGATGAGGCAATACTGGCTGCGCTGGAACCTCCTGAACCTAAGAAAAGGCGTAAATGCATTCTGCTCTAAGATGCTTCGCTGTTACTTCTGTTTTCCAAAACTAAGTTAATAGTACTGATACGGTTTTCTGCACAAGCACATTCCATCATTTGTTGAGATGTCATCAAGTTTTAGCCTTCTCACCAACTTAACCTAAGCAGATATTTAATGTGTTATAGGATTTTTTTTTTTTTACTTTATTATCCTATTATGCTGTGAGAGAAATGTTGATGTCACTGATGGTTGGAAACTACATGAACTCCTGCCTGACTAAACAAACTAGAGAATACTTTGAAGAAACCTCTCAGTTTAACCTCAGTGTTAATTTTATGGAAGGATTTCAGAATAACTAAATACTTGTTTTCTGCACATAGTTATTGTAAGTGTGGAAATTGTTTTGCATTTCATTGGAAATATGACTTAAAAAGTCGTTAAGACTTCAACATTCTATCACCAGCTTTTACATTAAGCAATAATAATCCTTCTGTTTTTCTTTACATTTAAAATGTCTCTTAATCATTCCAACATGGCCTTTAGGATGATGTAAGACATGTAGTGCAGGTTATTTCTCAAACCCTGTACTATTTTTTTTCCCAGACAGAAACTTATAAATGCTTGACTTCAGAGGCATAAAATACATTTTAGCAGTTCAAATGCGACACATTCTTTTTTTTTTTTTTTTATTTATTGCCACAGGAACTTTCACAGCATTTAGTTCACCCTTAGAAAATATTCATTGTAACGACTTGGATGATCTCATTACAAGATGAAGTTTTAAAAGCTGTTCAATTGTTGGGTAACTTCAACAGACCTGCATCTCATCAGTAACAGCTTATAGTTCAAAGACTGAACCAATGATGGTTTTTTTTTTCATACCTAATTTGTATGGTGAAGTGACTTGTAAATATAGTAAGAATAACTTATTTACTGAATGAAATTGTGCATTACTCATGAGATTTTGAGAAGCTGAAATGAAGCTGAATTCAAATTAACCTGAAAAATGTCTTTAATTGTATTCAACTTGGAAACATTGTACTGTATCTTGCTTGTGATAAAAGGCACAATAAACCAGTATTATGATGAAATCTTCAAATATGTTCTGTGATTTGCTGTTACCTAGTGAAAATGTTTCCTTTTCTTTACAAGGTGTTATATCAATGTGGAGGGAAAAGGTGAAGAGAATGATAAATAAAATGCTATTGTACTATAAAGTAATTCAATTTGCTCAAAGAAGCTGATTTATTTCTATGTACAAAATGTACTACTACTAAAAATAGATTTTTTTAAATATATCTACAGTATCAGTTATAAAAACATGAAAGTTTTAGAGAAACTAAAAATTAAGGTTGTAAATTTACATTCAATGGTTAAATACAAAAATCAAATCATTTCTTCAGATATTAAAATTCTTTAGGTTTTGGTGGAGCAAAACCCAATTTCTTGCTGCTTTGGGAAATAATCCATGTTTATGGCTTTATACAAATAAAATGGTTTTCCAAAATAAGATTTTGGCACAGTTATGTATTTGTTATTCAGGGTTGGAGGTGTAGTATATCCTGTCAATATATAAATTACAATTTCTTTTTAATATTTACAACAGAAAGCTTTGTCATGAGTTTTTTAAGAGTAGCTAATCCCTTAGTACCTGTAGATCTATGTTAGAGACATAAAAAAAATAGAAGCATGATAATAAAAAGAGCAGGATTAGAAAGGATCTTTATTTTACAGCAATTGTCATTCCTTAAGAGTTCATAAAGCTGTATCAGAGGCTGGACATAATTCAATACATGTTTCTGTTAAGCGAATTCCGTACCATCCGGCCCAGAACACCCTATCTTGACCGCCGTGCTCAAAATAAATATATCTCACTCCTGGTCCATAGTCCTTAAACACATGGATCATCTGGAAAAAAGATAACGTTTAGTTAAGGGTTTTGTCAAGTTTTACATGTCGATTTTGCACATACCTGTTGCCACCTGTGATTCTCCCTCTCAGGTAGATAAAGAGTATTAGGTGTGAATTCCTGAACAACTTTCCTGTTGTTACGCAGCAGCTTCACAGATATGTTGTATTCACAGTTACATCGTGGTGCATACCTAACAAAACAGAAACACAAAATTTGATTCAGTCCAGACCTGGCATTGACATCCTGACTATAATAGGTGGACAGCATTGAAATTGAATTAATATGTATATCTAGATTACAGGTAAGTGTCACCAGAGTCTAATAAGGGTGGATATCAGTGTCTGGTCTGCCATTGATAAATTGTATTAAAATCCTGTTTTTTTCTGACATTTTTTCTTACCAGTCCGACACCCTGATATGGGGCTGGAACTCATCCATGAAAGCCTGGTTGTAACCTTCATTCTTTAAATCAATTAGCTGTGACTTTATACACATACTGCAAGAAATAATCAGGAATTTTGAATTAGACATTTTTTTTGTAAATATCAAGTTTAACGAGAATAAACTGCTGAAAAAATTAGCATTTCAATTATATTTTAAGAGTCTCTGCAAGTGAATATTCACCTGAAAGAAGTCACAAAATTTGTTTGTACTTCTGCATTTGGATGTGGTGCCATTGGTCTTTCTACTCTCCATCCATCACCACCATTGTTTATTATCTTCCAACCATCCAGTTCAGCTGCACAAGCAAACAGAATGACTAATATTTGGTAGCTTTTTTTTTTTTGTAAATTTCCCCCCAAGTTAACATCTGTTCACCTTCTCCTCTTGGATTTTTTATGAGATTTCTCCTCTTCTTCCTCATGAAGTAAAACAACCTCCAGTCGCTTGGTACTTTGGAAGGATCATGGAGGTGGTAGCCTTCTCTTCTACACCTTTCTCTCCAGAAAGACTCACTATCTGCCACGTCTTTCCATTGATGGCAAACTAACCGGCACACGCAGACCACCTGTTGGGCAGGCAGATTTAGGAAGATTTCTTCCAGGATGTCCAGAGGAACAGGTAAAACCTGGAAAGACAGAAAGCAGAATTCTGAAAGCAGGCTTGTAACTTTTAGGGAGAAATATCACTGGATTGTCTTTCAAATTTCAATTAATAACATTAGATTGTTAAGTCTACACTCCTATGTTCAAATGCAAGGGTTTCCTAATGTAAAAAAACAAAAACAAAAGTCTGTAAGACAAAAAATGTCACAGCCTTTTCCACCTTTAATGTGATCGGTACAATGTAATTGAAAAACAAACTGTACCCTTAAAGGGGTAAAACATTAAAATAAAAACTTACTTAAAATAACCTGGTTGCATAAATATGCACATCCTTAAGCTAACAATTTGTTGCAGCACCTCTGGCTTTTCTTACACAGCTCAGTCTTTTTGGGTACGGGCCTATCAGTAAGGTACACCTTGATGTGGCAATATTTTCCCACTCTTAGCAAAAACACTCCAAATCCAACTGTGATGGAATCTCCTGTGCACAGTTCTTCAGATCATCCCACATATGTTTGATGGGTTTCAGGTCTGGACTCTGGCTGAGCCATTCCAAAGCCTCAATCGTATTTTGCTGAAACCACTCTGTTGTTGACTTAGATTTGTGCTTTGGATCATTGTCCTGCTGAAAGAGGAAGTTCATCTTCAGCTTATTAACAGAAGCCCAATGGTTTACTACCAACACTGACTGGTATTTAGAGCTGTTCATAATTCCCTCCCATTCAAACTAATGCCCCTAGTTACAGGAGAAGAAAAAGAGCCCCAAAGCATGATGTTGCCACCACCCTGCTTCAATTTAGGTATGATGTTGTTTTTTGTAATTGTGTTGTTTTGGAATCAAACATACTGTGTCAAGGTGCACTCTACAGAGGGCCCAGGCGGGGTTTGATCCCTGGTGAAAGTCACACGCGACGACCAGTCAGCCAAAGGGATATCCTCTGCCCACAACAGCAGCTAAACTTTATTTTGGGTTGATCAGAGGCACATTACTTTGAGGCTCCAAATTTAATTCTGACTCCACTTTAACATGACTTTAGATGTAATTGGTGAAATCTGAACACAGACACATATCCAGTAATAAAAGGGTGTACACACTTGTGCAACAACTTTGTCTCAGTTGCTTCTTTTTACTTCACCTCTATGAAAAAATATTGTTTTTAAATTGCAGTGTGCAGGTTATAGGTCACATTAAAGGTGGAAAAAGTTGTTAAATTATATATGTTGATGTCATTTTTTACATGACAAAAATTAAAGATAACTGCAAGAAGATGGTCACTGGAGGCTGAAGAAGCCCTGCGAGGTTGTTTTGAAGCTACAGATTGGGATGCATTGTGTGAACCACATGGAGAGGACATCAATGCAATGACCATGTGAGAGACTACATAAACCTCTGTGTAGATAACACCATGTCTACAAGAACACTGAGATGCTTCCCAAATAATAAACCATGGGTCACAAGTGATATGAAGCAACTGCTTAACAAGAATAAAACAAGTCTTCAAGAAGGGAGACTCTAGATTAGTAAACAGAAGCAACTTAGAAAACAAAATGAGAGATGTGTGGTCAGGGATGAAGAAGATCACAGGCTTCAAGCAGAAGGATGATGACAATGGATAAGCCAATGAAGTTATATATTATATATTCTTTAACAAGTTTGGTTCAGGAACAAGCTCAGCATCTTTCTCTCCAGCCCACAGTCACATGGGCATCCTGTCCTCCTCTGCCATTGGCTCTTCTGCTTCTATGAGTTTGTTCTCAGCAAAATCAGAAGAAGGTGCTGCTCTGTCTGCCTTTCACATGCCTGTCTCTAAAAGTCAAGTAAATAGGCAACTGGAGAGAATGAATGTAACAAGTCACCAGGTCCTGATAGTCAGCCTCAGAATTCTGAAGGTTTGTGCAGAGCATCTCTCTGGGATCCTACAGCACCTCTTCAACCTTAGTCTGATGCAGGAGACGGTTCCGGTGATGTGAAAGACCTCCTGGCTGTTCCAGCGACAAAGAAAACTCGGTCAACAGTCCTCATTGACTATAGACCTGTTGCCCTGACATCCCATACCATGAAAGTCCCAGAGAAACTTCTGTTGGTTCAGCTCAGCAAACAAATCAGCAGCTATCAGGACCCACTGTAGTTTGCTTATTGCCATGAAGTTGGACTTGAAGGTGCCATCATACACCTGCTTCAAAAAACCCACAGCACTATGAGGATCATGTTCTTTGATTTCTCTAGTGCATTTAAGATGATCTAGCCTAACTTACTTTGTGAAAAACTCCAGAAGACTCAGGTGGAGGCATCAACCATTGCATGGATCAAACACTATCTGACAAACAGGCCACAGTTTGTTAGGCTGAAGGGTCAACTGTCTGATCAAGTAATCAAGAACACCACAGAGGACAGCATTCTCACCATTCCTTTTTTTACTCTGTACACCTCTGACTTCCAGAACCAGACAGTCATGTTACCCGCAGATGACTGTGTAGTCTTTAGGTGTATCCAAGATGTACAGGAAGTTTTTTTTTTTTTTTTTATGTACAGGAAGTTGAGTACAGGGACCTGGTGAACCACTTTGTGGCATACCTTGATGTTCACCAGGACAACAAACTAAACTGAAGACACAGCTGTGAAGCCATCTACAAGAAGAGACAGAGCAAATTTTACTTTCTAAAGAAGCTTAGATCCTTCATTGTTTGCAAGATATTACATATTTTCTATAAGTCTGTTTTGGAGATTGTGATCTCTTTCTTGATCTTCTGCTGGGGTAACAGCAACAAAGTAAATGACTTAGAAAAGCTCAACAAGCTAAAACCTCTGGAGATTATTTCACAATGGAGAATTATTCATACAGTGAAGAAGATTAAGGACAACAGAGATTGTTAAGCAACAACAGAGTGTCTTCAGTAAGAGGCTTCTCCAAGATCTGGTGCAAGACAGAGCACTACAGAAGATCCTTCCTGCCTACAGCTATCAACAGCAACAAAAACTGGTCAAAAATATATACACCACTTGCTATAACATTAAATTTAACTTTGGGATATATAAAGTATATCTGAATTTGAATTTAGTTGAATTTGAAAAGAATATGGTATTTGAACAGGATTGTATAGACTACCTATATCCACTGTACATGCATTTCAAAAACAGATAAAAAGATTAAAAGGTACAGCCTGCTTCACAAACTGGTAATGGTGTTTGGTTGGTGCTACCCTATTAGGTAATTTTAATTCTGGCTTTAAATACCTTTTAAATAAATTTAAAAGTATACGAATATATCCTCAAAAAAAACAACAACAACAAAAAAAAAAACAAAGAATACTTTAAATACTGAGGTTGACCAAGGGTGACCAGCTATATCTCCCAAATCTATAGCAACTATAAGAAGGGGTCTGTAAAGGCTTCATGGCAGTGTTTACATGATCTCACAGCAAACTCCAAAAAATCTGTGATTTTTTTCCTATTATTTGTTACAATAAGAAAGTTAAGCCTTAAATGATGATGCATACTTATAGCAGATTACCACAAGTCATAGTTCTTTAGTTTGATGAAGTTTTATACTCATATTGTTCATAAGGATAAAAATAAACAAACAAGATGCAAAATAGTCTACATGTGAAAACCAATTTGAGCATCTGTGCTGTCTGACTTTAGTGGCGTTTTATATAGCAAATAAAAAATCCTGTTAGCGGTTACAAATAGCAACGCCTAGATAAAAAATGTGAGGCAGCTGGTTTAAACACTCCAATAACAATAAAATTCTTGAGTTTTGTCTTCCCTTCGTTGTGCATTTAAGGTTGCAAACCTACTTAAAGCCCATTGTAATTTTTTTCTTATCATTCGGGGTTTTCCACTGAGTGACTCAGCACTGCAGGCGTTAGATCATGCGCATTCAAAACTTAACTTACAGTTTCAGTTGAAACCCAACCCGATTTAGATAATGAAGAAGTCCAACTGAGCGGTACTTTAGAGCTGAACGTTTCACCCATTTGTAGCTTTCCTATTCTTGTCTGATTCTGCTAACCTGCGACTTGTTTTGGTATTTATAAAATCAACACATCCCCACCCAAAGCCTGCAGTACAATACACGATTGGTCAGATGAGTTCCTGTGCCAAAAATGTAACTGCTCTGTTTACATCCGGTAGTTTTAGCATAACCACGGCAACCAATAGAATTGTATGTTGCTGAGACGTGAAGAACAAGTGTTGAAAATCACCATATTGTGGAAAGATTTTACCAAGAATCAAACTAAACTGAATGTAAAGAAATAGAACGATATACCAAAACATGTTTTGTTGAATAAAGCTTGACATTAAAAGCTTTTAGGCCGTTTGATCAGTTTTCACTCTCTCCGTTTATATGGCAAGTTTATTTATTTATTTATCATATTTCATTGGTAGACAAGTCAAAGCGCTGTACATGAAAAAGAAGCAAAATAGCAAAACACATACTGTTCAACTTTTTACCCTCTCTTGGATTTTTGATTAAAATTTCTCTCCTTTTGCAGAAGTAAAACATCATCCAGTTACTGCCTACTTTGGCATGACAGACACTCGCTGTCTTCAACAACTTTTCACTTTTGAGCAAAAAAATCATTAATGCATAAGATCATATAATCTATGAATTGGATTCACCTCAAAAGTTTTATGTAGGTTGTTTTTTTTAAATATGTTTTGTTTTGTTACCTTTGTGTCCCTAACAGAATCACACGTTACATGCAGAACAATTATTTTTATTGGGTATCAATAGTCTACACATCCCTACACACCCATAAACTGCTATCTACTTTGTTGAACCACTAGTTTTTATTATTCAAATAAAACGGATTATTTTAAATAAATAAAACTGAAATTGTTCTTTTGTTATGTTTAATGTTATGGTAATTTTAATTAATGTGACAATTGTGTTCAGGCAGTCACCCACACCAGTATGAGCAGTTCTGGACAGGGGCCAACAGGGGCCAGTGTCCCTGAAGAAATGGTCCCTGCCCCCTCTATTCAAGACATAATAATGACATCTCTAATGTTAATATACACTGGAACAAACATAGCAACTGGTTACTCCCTTAGACCTATTTCATTTTTTTTCCCTTTACAGTTGTTTTAATTAATATTTTAAAATTAAGGTGATAGCTTCACTTGTATATTTGCCAAATGTCATTTTGAATCAAATAGTTATAAAAAAAATACTTTGTTTTATCTTTTTTTGTTTTATCTCTTTATTCATTTAATTTGTTTTTAATGGTAAAGTATTTTTAGTTTTTCAAGCTAAAAATGACACATTTTAAAAACATAGAACATAAAATTTAATTAGACGAAATGATTTGGAAATTTCACTTTATGCAGTGCAGAGCTGCTGGTAGTTCTTTGGTTCTGCGTCTCATTTGATATAGTTTAAATAATAAACTACTTCCCTGTTCTTTTTTTTCATACTTTTTCTGTTCCCCCCATCTAAGCAGTCTGGCTCAACCCCTCCCTCCTACTAAATTTGGTGTAGAAGCGAGACTGCACATCAGAGACTAGTAGCATGACCTCTTGGATGAGGGTCCTTTATTCACACCATAAAAACCAAATGTATTCATTAATAATACTAACCAGTAGGTCCAATTTGAAGCGATCATGGTCGGTTCTGTGTGTGGACCTCACTGCTGTGTGTGGCACCCATGATGGGGCGACACTTCTTTAAGGGATCAGCCCAAACTTGATGTGTTTTTACAGAGCAGTCTGCCTGTTTAAAAGAGAAATAGCTACACTCAGGAACACACACGGAAGTGCAGTTAAAACCGAAAATAAAACAGCTATTCCTGTAAATTAGGGTGATTTTAAGTAATAAAAAACTCACGATTTTCTACACCTTCTAAATTTAACAAAAAAGATATGAGTTAAAGGTTATCTTTTAAGATCCGTTTTCTAACCTCTTATCACATAATTTGTTTATTTGTCCAGAGTCACCGACATTCCTGCAAACGAAGTCATGAATGAGTGGGTGTTTTCCAGTAAACCAGAGATTGGATCAGTTTAGGAAAGAAAATGAGGACTTGTTAGGCTGGTGAAAATGGCAATGTATTTTGTTCATTTGAGCAAGTTTATACATGTGCTTGCATAGCGTATTATTGAATGAGTTACAGTTGCCTTTGAGACTATTTAAAAAATCAGAAACAGCAGCATCCTTTCAAATCATAATCCACGATTGTCTTTCACATGGCTAAAGTCGTTACTCACCATATTAACTGATCTTTATTTTATTTATTTGGATCCTTTGCCATTCTGTATTTTAGTAGTTGTGGTTCTTAATATTTTTGGCAAAAATTTGCTTAGGGTAGTTCTAGTGGTTCTAATCTGTCATATTCCATTAACTGGACCAAAAACAGGTCTAGGACTAGCACATCCTTATGAGAATTTTTAGGAACCATTATACATTTCATTGGAATTTGTATTTTACCTCTAAGCCTTCATACTCATTCTTTCAGAAAGACAAATTTTTGGTATCCAGCACAGTGAGCTGCCATCCATTTATCAGGGGGTTATTATTATATTATAAATAAACACGGTGGGTTAAAAAGGGTTTAGAGGCTGACTGATATTCATCACACAAGTTGGGATTTTGATCCTCTAGGTGATTACAAGAACAACCAAGATAGACCTCTCTCAAAGCAACAATTTACATTTTAAATTCTAGTTGTTTTGTTTATTTTCAAAACAGATAAAAAATTAAATGTGTCGTCTTATAGCCAAGTCTGTGAGAAATGCTGCAGACAGTCTGACCCCCCTCTCTAGCTGCACTGCTCACTGCTGACAGAGGGGGAACAGATTACTGTATTTCAAGGGAACAGAGTTTCCTACAACATTGGATTCAGCACAACAGTCTGGAGCTCCTTACTACCCTGGATAGAGTTCATACTATCCCCACCCCACCCCCCAGGGTTGAAGACTTACAGAATCAGTTAAGTTTATATACTAATTTATCTCACTGTATGATGAACTTATAGTTCTAGCTTTGCTCATCATATCTCTGGTAAACTCTTCACTATAGACCTATAAATAAAACGAATGAAAAAAAAGGTAAAACCACATATTGCTTCTATCCCATTAAAAAGACAATTTCTTGGGACTTGCTGGGTGTACATCATTCCACATCAAGCAAATGTACAGGGGAAATGGGGGGTAGGAGGGATTTTTGTAGCCAGGTGCCTCATTCTGATCCAGCTTCTTGTTTTGATTATCTTGTTAACAGTACGGATAAATGGAAAAGGTTCTGCTTACTTTATCAACTAATTTTCTTATTAGAGAGATTAGTTTGGTAAACTGACAAATAGAGGACAAGCATCAAACGTGCATGGTGAATTATAGCTATATGTTAATAGAAATGGATGTTAAATCATCTGAGGGCAAAGAAGGAACTAATGTATAAAAAGTATTGAATTTATAAAACCTAGTGTGATAGGCCTTCCCGTAGTGTGTCCCTTGCAGAAAAAAAAAACATTAGGGTATTAAAAGACCAAAACTACAAAGCAAGAGGAATGATAGAAACTGACCAAACATTACCTGAACCACATACAAGACAGTAAAATAGTTGATAAAACTCAACTTAACTCCTGCTTAAAATGAACAAAACTGCAGCATAATTCTTGTAGCAGCCAGATCTTTGGCCAGTAATATGTACAGAAGGGAAATGTTATTTTTATAGCACATTTCAATAACAGAATTCAGGGCTGTATTTCAAATAAAATGAACATATGAAAAAAGATAATCAATTTCAGAGGCTTTTAGATCCTGAATCCAAAATGAACCTACGAATTTTCTTTTGGGTGTCACTATTTAAACAGGTTGTTCATCCTTCTGCCTGTTTTAAAAGGTCAATAAAACAGCAGTATTCTCACTTCACTATCGAAGGCTGTATTTTTATTTCGGGCATAATTGTCTGGTATAAATCATGTGATACAATCAGCAATTCTTTCACCAATATATAAAACAAGTATTCAAACAAAAGAGAATCTGTTTTATACTCTACATATCAGTGTGCAGTTTTTCTACTATGGTGGCCATTTAATATCTGTCTTGATTTCAGTGAGATGAGCTGATTACAAGAAAAAGCTACTGCAGTAATAGATCCGTTATTTTTAAAGCAAAATTAATTCATATGCAGAAAAAAATGGTAAAATTTGTAAAAGAAACTGAGTTTTTACTAAGATCCATAATGAACATCCCTTTAATGGAACAAAAAACAACAACTAATGGATTAATACAAAGATAAACACATTTTACTATCAGTAGCAGTTTTAACAGAATCTCTTTGATCATATTGGTACCTTGTTACCTGAAATATTAAAAGATCACTACATTTCATTTTTATTACAAACCAAAAATCAACATTTTCATAAAGTGCAAAATTGTATTTTTTTATTTAACCTCAATAAAATTACATGATGACATATACACAGATGCAGGCTTGTCTCCAAGCTAAATAGTTGGTAGAAAATGAGTGTGGATATCAGGATAACAGAGGAACATGGCGGTGTTGGTTTACAGGACATGAAATACAGAGATTTACACACAGATATTAAGGCAGTTCTAATATATAATCTGTAATGTAATAGAAAATTAGGTAAGACTGTTGAACAGGTGGATGGTCTCTTATTAGGTTAGTAGACACAGTGCAGCAGGATGTCAATTTTAGTCCCAGAATAACAGATTTTAAAAATTGAACATGTTACCAGAGTCCTCATGTTCTTTTAACATCCCTGTTTTAAACTTTGTGTAAACTTTGTTTTTTGTTTTCCATTGTTGTTTTGTTTTTTTGAGAATTTAAACATATTTGAGTAATTTTAAATATATGCCTTTGGATCTACATCATGATATAATACATTAACAGTACTAAAACTATTTTCCTTTATGTTTTCTTTCAGATTCCCTGCAGCACATTTTTGAGGCTAAGTACATTAGAAGGTAGGAAGGATGAGTTTTTTCTTTAATTAAGTATGCAAAGATATTTCAAGCCATTTCCTAGCAGTTACACCAATAAGCTAGGAGTCCAATGCTGGACATACTTCAACACAGCTTTCTGTCACTCGAATGCCATACCATCCAGCCCAGAACTGTGTGTCTCTACCACCATGACTGAAACGGACAAATCTCACTCCTGGTCCATAATCCTTGAACACATGCACCATCTGATAGAAGAAAAAAAAACTGAAATTAACCATCAGTAATTCAGGGATCTTTTTACCTGAGCAGCTCCAATGTTAGTAACATACCTGATTCCACTGCTGATCATTCCACTGAGGAAAGGAAACTTCTTCAGGGGAAAACGCTGCCACAATCTTTTTGTTATGATCAAGCAGCTGCACTGAAATCCGATAGATACTTCCACAATCCCATCGAGGTGCGTACCTAACAACAACGGACAAATACAATGATCTTTTTTTGCTTTTTTCTAGAAAAAAAAAAACCTATTACTCATAGGATGTTTTTTTTTTACCAGTCTGATACTCTGATGTGTGGCTGGATCTCATCCATAAATGATGGACTGTAACCTTCCTTTTCCAAATTAATCAGCTGTTCTTTTATGCACATACTGCAGACAACAAATACATGTTCAAAACATAGTAACTACAAATTTATTGAATAAACGTGAAAACATAGTTAAAGCTGAATACTCACTGATAGGAAGTCACAAAGTTTTTTTGGATTGCTGCATTTGGATGAGGCACCATAGGTTCCTGTATCTCCCATCTATCCCCACCATTCTTCACTATTTCCCAACCTTGAAATTTATCTAAGCATCAGGGTATGAAAGACAAAGTATGAGAAGAATTTATTTTAAACACAGATGGAAAATAATGCATCATAATGGAATTTAATGAAGCTGATTTTAGGGCATCAAACAATAACTGGATAAGTCAATGATTTATGAATTAACTTATCACTAAAGGTCACATAAAGACACTAGAACATGGCATTTGCAAAATGAACAACATTCACAAAGCAATAGTTAATGGAAATCTAAACATAAAAACATGTATATTTGAAATTTAGGATGAAAAGCCTCCACCTTGTTTGAATTGTTACAAAACTTACAAAGCAATTATCAGTCACTTAAACCATTAGTCAACAGATAATCAATTAACAAAATAATTGTTAGTTGCAGCCCTACTAGCTTTAAAGTTTTTACCTTCTCCTCGTGGATTTTTTATCAGATTTCTTCTCTTCTTGGTTAAGAAGTAAAACATCCTCCAGTTGCTGGGTACTTTGGAAGGATCACGGAGATGATATCCCTCTCTTCTACATCTTTCACTCCAGAAAGACTCACTGTCAGCCATAAATTTCCACTCATGGCAAACTAACCGACACACACAGACTACAAAATCGGGGGGCAGATTTAGGAAGACTTCCTCCCAGACGTCCATAGGAAAAGCGCTGACCTGATGAGACTTAGAAAAAAAAAAAAGAAAATTGTGGTTAATCACCAACACTAGATGAGAGACTAACAGGAAAAAAACAAAAGGTGGTTTATATGATATCAGTTCATTTTCTTTGTTTTCTGTGTTGAGGTTTACCGAAGCGGTAATAATCTGCAGATGCTAACCTACGAAGGCTAAAGCAATAAGCTAACTGCAGTATGTCTACCGGAGCACTTAGCGAGACGATTAACCAGCAAATATTAGCTTTTCATAATTTTTTGAATCACATAATGCATCCAAACAGGATTTGCAATAAGCAACAACAACTTCTAATTAGGTAAATGTTAATTGTATAACTTTGATTAAGTTTACATCTTAAATGTAAACTTAATTTAGAGTCAGTTGCAATAGTCATTGTTTTCTGTTTTAATGATAAAGGTTGAATGTTGTGTTTTTAATTGAATCTTGGGCATATTTTGATAAATGTAACATCAAGCTGCGATGTTAAATGTCCTGTGTAAAGATTTACTGATTCTACAAGCAGGAAAACTTGTAAATGGCGGCAGACTTAGCCGTTTTCATGTCCCAGACAAATCTATGTAAAGTGGCCTCCTCCAATTCTTTACACTCTTTAGAGTAAAAGATTTTGTAGGGCTGTCGCAGTTTTCATACTGCAAAAGCTCAAACCAGAACAAATAGAGAATCATTTTACTCTAGTATCTGGATCAGAGAAATGAGCTTACAGGATTCAAAAACAAATTTGCACATTTTTATGGAGGGAGCTGTCAATAGACAATTTTTGTCTATTGACAAATTTTTGTCTCATTCTCACAGAAGTTGTTTTTTTTTAAACTCAGAGAAACAAAGAAACTGTTTGACTTATTTAATTTATGATGATTTTTTTCCCCCAAATATTTCATTAACATTGATACATTAAAAATGTTGCTTTCCTTTTTATGACCCTGTTTTTTTATTGCCGTCTTGGCAAACAAAAAGCAAACAAATGTTTTCATTTGTCCTGTTAATACAATTGCAGTCTGCTGGTTTTTACTCAGCATGTGATTCATAGGTGAAATAAATGACAACATAAGTCACATAGTAAAACTCTATTCAACCCTCTTTTTTTTTTTTCTGTTTAAAAAACATTCATAAAATAGTGTGCAGGTTTTACTTTGACCGAAAATTTATTCTTGATATAATATGAGATACTACATATATTAAAAATAAAGCAGTAAACAAATGAGGTAAGTTTTTTATGAATTACTAAAAAATATTTTTGACAATATTATATTTTTTTTACCACACAGAGCTCTATGTTTAGAACTAGAACAGAAAGAGAGAACCTTGCATGTCTTCATGGTGCTAGATACATTATATTGTCTCGGGTTATTGAGCCACATGTTTTCCTGTCAACATATAGAAATGGACCAAACGCAGCTTTAAGAAGATATATGATGATCTGAAGGATCTTTCAATACATTCAGCTAATTGAAGAATAAATAGTTTGATCTTTTTACGAATTAAGGAGCTAATATTTTTCACATCTTGAGTCAAGTCCAACTAAAAGCTCCCAGAGAGGCTTCCTGTTGTTTTCTATCACAACCAGAGCTTTTCGGTTGACCTCTAACTCAGCTAGCTCAAGTTCCTCTGCTCTATGTTCCTCTACGATGACCTTCATGATGCTTATTAAAGTAAACTTCCACCTTCTTGCCTTGGTTGATGTATTTAGCTGTAACTTAAAATGTACCCATACGGGTTTTTTTTCCCCAGCTTCAGTCTGGATATTCCAGTTTAACCTCCTCCTATGAGCACAAACATTATGATGTAGGCAGGCCAACAGCCCTGCACTGAACAATTACCCTGGCCTTTAAAAGATGGCCAAAGTGCCAGTCCATTCTCGTGTGTGCATAAAGTTGCACAATCATGGTACTATGTGTGTGAAAATAGCCCTATTTGTTTCATTAATTTCTAGTTTATGGTGGAAAAAGTAACAATTACACTGAATAGACGGAAAACTGATTGGTTTTAAATTTAAATGATTGTTTTCTTTGGTCAAAAACCAGATTTGATTGTCAAATTTCTGAATCAAACAAATTAATATTTCCTTTCTTTTCTCTCAGGCTATATTTTTTTGTCATTGTTTTGATTGCAAATTGTAATTATTTACTTTTAATTTACACACATATATATA